>VMDR010000428.1:0-237873 GCA_007922815.1 Macrotus californicus | reverse complement strand
AAAAAAAAAAAAAAAAAAAAGACCCTGGCCGGTGTGACTCAGTTGGTTGGAGGGTGGTCCTGTACACTGAATGTTTGCAGGTTTGATTCCCAGCCGGGGCACATGCCTACGTTGCAGGTTTGATGCCAAATCAGGGCATATATGGGAGGTGACTGACTGCTGTTTCTCTCTCTCTCCCCCCACCTCTCTCTCTCCCACTTCCTCCCTCTGTAAAAGCAATGAAAAAATATCCTCATGTAAGGATAAAAAAATTTAAAAAAAAAGAATGGAAAGAGATACTACATGCAAATAGTAACTGAAACAGAGCAAGGGTAGCTATACTATCAAGTAAAAATAGACTTTAAATTTTAAAAAATTACTAGAGACAAGAAGGAAATTACAAAAGCCCTGACTGGGTAGCTCAGTTGGTTAGAGCATCATCCCAATATGCCAAGGTTGTAGGATTGATCCCTGGTCAGGACACACACAAAAATCAACCAATGAATGCATAAATCAGTGGACTAACAGATTGATCTCTCTCTCTCTCTCTCTCTCTCTCTCTCTCTCTCATCAATAAATTAAAAAAAAATTAATTTGTAACTTTTGTTCATCAAAGAACATTATCAAGAATGTGAAAGACAACCTATTGAATGGGGAAACATATTTGCATATTGCATATATGAGAAGGGATCCATATCCAAAATATATAAAGAACCCACACAACTCAACAACAAAAAGAGAAACTGTCCAAGTAAAAAATGGACGAAGGACTTGGAGAGATGTATCTCCAAAGAAGACATACAAATGGCTAACAAGCATAGGAAAAGATATTAAACATTAATTTGCCATTAAAGAAATGCAAATTAAAACCACAATGAGCCCTGGCCAGGTCACTCAGTTGGTTGGAGCATCATCCTGTTCATGAAAAGGTTGTGGGTTCCATTCCTGGTCAGTATATACCTAGGGTGTGGGTTTAATCCCCTGTCCCGGTACATACAGGAGGTAACCAATAGATCTTTCTCTCTCTTTCTCTTTCTCTCTCTCTCCCTCCCCTTCCCTCCCTCAAATCAATGCACATATCCTTGTGTGAGGATAAAAATAAAAACACAACGAAGCACTACCTCACACTCACTAGGGTGGCTTTAATGTAAACAACAGAAACAAAAAGGGAAATAAATGTTGGCAAGGATATGGAGACATAGGGACTTGTATTGCTGGTGGGAATATAAATTGGTGCAGGTGCTGTGGAAAACAGATGGGTGGTTCCTCAAAAAGTTAAACACTGAATCACGAGGTGGCCCAGTTATTCCAATCCTATGTGGATACCCAAGAAAAATGAAAACATATGTCCACCTGAAACCTCTATACAAACTTGATAGCAGCTTGTATTCATAATAGCTAAAAGATGGAAATCAGTGAGATGTCCATCGATGGATGAATGGGTAAGCAGACTGTGGTATATACACATAGAATGAAATATTATTCGGCCACAAGAATGAAGAACCGATACTTGCTACAACTTGAATGAACCTCGGAAACATCATGCTGAGTGAATAAGCCAACAACAAAAGGTACAAAGTGCTGTATAATTCCTCTTATGTGATTTATTTGGAATAAGCAAATCCACAGAGACAAATAGCAGATTAGGGTATAACAAAAGATGTTGGGAGGGGTCGATGGGGAATTATTTCTAAGTAGAGAATTATTACTTAGTGAGGAATAATAGGGTGTTTTATGGGGTGATAAAACATTTTGAAATTAGAGCTGATGGTTGCACCACATTGTGAATATACTACATGCCACTGAATTGTACATTTTTAAATGGTTGTTTTTATGTTATGTGAATTTCAACACTTAGTTTTAGGTTTTTGAGTATTAGATTTTAATAACCCTTAAAAACTACGGTAACTATTAAGGTTACAAATAAGCATCCTTCAGCAGTATGCAAAATTAAAAGCCAATGGACATGTACATTGTATTCCAAGAAGAATTCAAGAAAGGGCCCACAGTTGGGGCTCAGCGGGCAGCCTCTGAAGAGATCCTTTGTGGCCTACCAGTAGGCAGTGGACAGCGTTTGAGAATCAATGATCTGTCACCTCCCAGGAACATGACTCAGCAGCTATGGACAGGCACAACTGTTAAAGGGCACAGGGCATGAAGCCCAGGGCTGGAGTCCTTAGTGAGGTTGAAGGGCACGGTACACACTTCATGGACATGCTTGTGTGACACGGGAAGGGAGGAGTGAAAAGAGCATACGTTTTCTGCTCAGGCTGTACGCAGGAGGTAAAGGTTCCCACCAATGGGAGTTGCCCAAGCATGTTCCATATTTGTATATTATAATTAAAAGTAAGCCTGAAACTTGCTGACTTGCCACTGGGTTTCAGTCTGGAAATGAAGTCATGGACTCAACCATTTTCCGATCCCCAAACCTCTGATGCTTCTCTGCAGCAGAGTTGGAGGCAAGCTGGCAGTGAATAGATCTCTGAGTCCCTGGCATACTTTTCCACCTCCCAGGAAGAACCTCCCTGTCACACCTTACCTGGACAAGGCGTCTCTTGGTTGTACATCATGCTCCCCTGCCCGGTAACGACAAACAGTCCTGGACCGCCAAACCAGTAATTTACATTTCTAAGTGGAGCTCCTCGGGCAGCTGAGAAAATAAATTCGGCAAAATAGGGACTGTTTAATTCTTTAAAAGGGCTTGGAAATCTCTAGTATATGGTGAGCATTCAATACGTGTTAGCTAGTACTATTAGGCCTAAAATTAAACTCATTTCCTCTCCAACTTAGACTGTCTCTTATATTCTTGGCCATGGTTTATAGCATCAGGATCCAGTCAGTCTTCGAAGCTAGAAACTTCACTCCATCCTTATGTGTCCCAGCACTTCGGCCATGTCTCTGTCATAGCACGTCCCATAAGATAGGACACCATGTTCGCGTATGTCTGCCTCTACTAGCTCGTGTTTGTCTTAACTAGATTGAAGTTGGGGGTGGAAGGCCAGGGAGAAAAGGAAAGGGCATCCCAGACAGAGCAAATGTCATGAAGACTCAGAGATGAGAGAACAAGGCACAAAGAAGTCCAGTTAGATTGAAGTACAAAAGGTGAGAGAGGGAAGAGCATGGCATGAGGCTAGACTAAACAAAATATATCATAAAAATTATGTGTATTCAAAGTTTGAGAGAGTTCTCTGGTATGTGCATGAGAGCAGTACCCTAAGGCTTGACAGCACCTCTTCCCTCCTCTCACTGAGGAGGGGGACTAACCCTAAGAGAAACAAAAGCAAAGCCAGAGAAAAGAGATGACAAAAAGACAGATCAGGAGAAGAGGAGCTCGGGCAACGGGGGCTCCCTGCCATGAAAAAGAGGCCAGTCCATGATAACCTGAGACCAGCATGTAGATGGACAAAAGATTAGCAGGCACAATCGGTCATGCAGGTGTCTGATTGTAGGTTCCCACTAGATTGCAACTCCTTCCAGACAGGGAGGGGATGAATAATCTTTGTGTTCCCAGAACACAGTATTGTACTCAGCACAGAGCAGGTAGGCTCGGGAAATGCCTGCTGAATACACGTGCAACTCCCAAGTGTCTCACCACAGAGCCCAGAACATCTTCACTCCGTAACAGTCCTGCTTCAGTTCCACAAGCCTCAAGACCCCAAAGCGCTTAATAGCGTTATCGTTTTTGCTCACCAGCAGAAACAGCGTTCATCAGCATCTGGGAAAACTTGATGGCACCTCCTTTTCTGAAGGCTAATTTAAAAGTAGCCTGTCCTTCCCAGCCACCTGGGGGAGGAAACGGCACATACTCACTAAGAGGCAGGCTGCTGCAGCCAATAACTGAAGGAATACTACAAACACGAAGAGAAGCATTACCCAAAGAAGCAGGGCAGCTCTCTTTCATTCAAATTCCAGCATGAGCCAAGTCTGAATCTTAAACCTTCTGGGAGGTTTTCAGACAAAAATACACTTCTGAGTGTAAACACTTACCATCTGGGGCTGCCCGAATGGTTCCTTTAATGTAGTTGGAGGCAAAGACCGGCTGTTCGACGGTGCAGTTACTCATCAGATCAAATGGCATCATGAAAGAAAACATGGGATCGTTGACTGAGTGTGAAGTCACGAAGATCACCTAAGAGAGGAAAGAAGCTTTGGGAATGGAACACCAATTGTCCATGGACTGAGACATATAAAAACAATTCTAAGGCCAAGGTTGCTTTAGCATCCTGGTCTAATTGAAAAGCATCACCCATTTTCTTCCATCGTTCTTCAACACGGAAAATCTCAAAGTGCAAGTGTTTTAAAACATTTTGAAACTCAGTGGTGAACCACTCTCCACGTGAAGGCAGACAATGTAGAGGTAATCAGACCAAAGCAGAAGTAGGAAGAGAAGTTACCCGGAATGAAGTGAGAAACAACGTCCCCCTCTTTGTACCACTGAAGAGGTTAGATCCCTCTGGTTGCCGAGGGAAGGAGAGGTCCACATCATGGCACTGCTGCAAGACACTGCGGCAGAGAAGGGGCAGACAGCATACAATTTGAAAGTTACATAAAGTGACGAACACCAACCTCCGAGCACAGTTCCCAGCCAAGAGCAAGTACTCAGTAACTGTCCGCTGCTGCGGCTACTACCACCTTTATTGACATAAAAGGAATTTAAATGATTTGATTCTTTGACAATTCACAATTATTTTTCTCCCTCTGTATCTCTGGATTCTTTTTCTTATCAAAGCTACTTGTATTCTTACTGTTTATTCACTAATTCTTATACTTCTCGTGCAGTAACCATCAAGCACTCTGCTGATGGACCTGGCTTGGTAGCTGAGTTGGTTAGAGCATGGTCCCGATACCCCACAATTGCTGGTTCAATCTCCAGTCAGGGCACATTCAAGAGGCAACCAATGAATGCATAAATTAGTGGAACAACAAATCGATGTTTCTCTCTCTCTCTCAAATCAATATTTTACAAAGCACTGTGCTAATGTAAATGTTAAAGAAGGTAAGGCATTAAGAATGTTCCAGAATCCTGACATGTTGCTCCCTCAGGCTCCCATGTTCTCCCCTCACTCTTAACCTGAAAAACTCGGACCCATCTTACTCTCACTCACAGTATCCTATTGCGGTTTTTTCTTTCTTAGTAACTATTATATGTGTTGATTTGTTCAATGTCTTTCCCAATGATCATTAAGGGCAATGCCTGCCTTCTTTGCCACTTTAGTCCTAACAAACGGTGGGTGCTACTCAGTACTTATTGAAAGAATGAACAAATTAAAATATGAATACAGGTAATGACACAAGCAATATATGGCGTACATCTCATAAATGACACAAAAATGTTATGGCCACTAAGTAGAAGGAGACATTAGTTTTGGCTGAAGTAATTAGGAAAGACTTCATAGAAAGGTTGAAATATGAGCTGATTTTTCAGGGGTGAACACTGTTTCAGTAAGCAGAAGTGAAGGTAGGGGACAATCCTGCTGGAAACCAAGCAGTATTAATGGAGGTGCAGGAGCAACATTAGCAAACGTATGCAGTAGGAAGCAAACTGCATTTGGGAGCAGCCTACCTATGTGGATTCATCAAAACTGTGTGGAAGTAAGGTTGGGAGAAACAGTGAGATAAAGCTGGAAAGCCATGCCGAAACTAGAGCCTGAAGATACCATTGGATAGACAGGGAAGAGTGTGAGCTGCAGCTGCTGCAGCAGGATAGTCACATGATCGAGGAAGTGGTGGTATATCCAGGGCCAGTTTAAGAGTTCCTAAAATAGAAGAGGGTATGGGGGGATAAGTGGTGATGGGGAAAAAAGGGTTCCTAAAATAGTCCTGATGTGAGGTAATAAGAACTAGAACTAGAGTGGTGGTGAGTGGATAAAAAAAGGATTTTTAAGGCTATGAAAAAATAGGATGTCAGCAAAAAGAGGGGAACAGGGAACTCCAAAAGTCAGTCCAGAACTCTAGACTCTAATCAAAAGCTTACAACAACTAAGAAACTGTTTAATGAAGAAAAAAACTACAGATCAATATCCCTGAAAAGTCCTGATGCAAAAATTCCCAGCAAAATACTAGTAAACTGAATATAACAGCACTTTAAAAAGATTATATACCGCAACCAAGTGGGATTTATTCCTGGAATGCAAGGATGGTTCAACATATGAAAAGCAATCAATGTACTAAAAACAGAACTACAATATGATTCAGTGATCCCACTTCTGGGTACATATCTGAAGGAAATGAAAACAGGATATCAAAGCCATATCTGTAGTCCTATGTTCATGGCAGTATTACTCACAATAGCCGAGATACAGAAACAACCTAAGTGTCTGTCAATGAATGAAGAAAATATATATGCATAAATAGATGTATCATAAAATATTATTCAGTCATGAGAAAGAAGGAAATCCTGTCACATGCTACAACATGGATAAACCCGGAAAGAGATACATTGTATGATCTCACTTACATGTGAAATCTAAAAAGAAAAAAAGAAAGAGTTAAATGCATAGATGCAGAGAATAGAACAGTAATTACCAGGGAGTCTCAGGGGAGGGGGGCAATGGGGAAAGGTTGGTCCAAGGTTCAAATTTGTAGTTACGTAGGATGAATAAATCTAGAGATCTAATACACACTCATGACGACTGTGTTAGTAATACTGTATTGCACACTGAAAATATGCTGAGAGAATAGATCTCAGGTGTACTCATCACACAGAAATGGTAACTACATGAGATGTTAATATCTTGACTGTAGTAGTCATTTCACTAAGTATATGTATGTCCAATTGTCATGTTGTACATCTTAAATATATACAAGTTTCATTTTTTGATGGTAAAGAAGACAAATTTTCTGTTATGCTTTTTACTACATCAATCAATGAACTTAGTAAAAATGGACAAAATTTATGAACCAAGAAAATTTGCCAAAGACATATAAATAGCCAATAGCCATAGGAAAAAAAAGGAAACTTCACTAGCAATAATTTTTTTTAAAGATTCCATTATTCACACATCAGACTGGCAGCGATATCAAAGATTAACACGAGGTGTTGGCAAGGGTGTGGTGAAACGGTCACTCAGAGTACTGAGAGGAATGTGAATTGATATAATTCCACAGGGTGATTTTGCAAAAAATTATATTTCTATATACTTCCATATTTTTAATAGTTTGACAAGACTTTTTATATTACAAAAATATATTTTAAATCTTTTTTAAAAGTCTATATCCTCTGACCCCACAATTCCACTTTCTGGAATACATCCCAAAGAAACGTTCTGAAAGGTGTGTAATGATAAGTTTTCAAAAATGTCCACTGAAGCAATATTTACAGCAATGACAAATTAAAACTAGAATATCCTAGATAGGGGCTTGGGCAAAGATTTCTGCATACTAGAATATTAGCCATTGAAACTAATAATGTAGATTTCGATTCTGGAATGCATTCTCAATACATGGATAAATGAGATGAGAATGTGTACTTTTCCACAGGAGAAAGTGAAAAGGGTTCCATAAAATGAAAACAGCACTAGATGTTGAAATCTGGGGTAATTTAAATTTTTTCTAACTCTTCTACAATAAATACACATGAAATTAACTGTGCAAGTTTTAGAATATGGGTTTAAAAAACACACCCTCGTTGTCTTCCATTTTGACCAGCAGAGTCCAGCCATCACCTTTGTGATCCTCAGCTGGGATGGGGAAAGCATCTCCACAGAACACAGCCAAGCTGTGATGTGCTCACGTGTGCCCTGTGAACAGGCAGAAGTCAAAATGTAATCAACCTTCTCCCTCTCAAGATTCTTCTTTTAAGTGGTTTCTATCCAGGAAGCCACAGTCCTGACAGGGCCATCTTTGATGAGGAGAAAGCAGAGAGGCAGGCCTTTTCCTTTTTGAGGGACAGCAGGAGCAGAGCAGTTAACGCCCAACACCTCAGTTGAAACCCAAATCAAAGCTCCCGCACGTGGCACTGCCCATATAATGTCGGGCAAATCACTTTTCTTTGTTTCAGTTTCCCACCTGTGAAATGGGGCAGACACTACCGGTCCTCGTGGATGGCGCAGTTTTCAGTATAAAAACCTCAGAACAGTGCTTGGCTATGACGAAGTATTCAAGAGCATATGGGCCCCCAAGAGATCATTCAAAGGACCATAACATTGATTTGTTATACTTTTTTTAAATGCCTCGTTTTCTGACTCCGACACACACAGACAGAAAAGCAGAGAGACAAACTGGTAGGAAGCCCGAGTGAGAGGACACCCAGAGCCCAGATCAGAAGCGCTTCGTGGCCAAGTCACAGGCGCACGGGACAAAGAGCTCGAGGCCAGTGCGCGTGAAGGCGCGGCGGTCGCAGCGCGAGCTGTCATCTCCGACTACAAAAACCGGGGGAGCGCGGGGGGCCTTCGGGAGCAAAGGAGGACGCAGGGCCTCGACGGCCTGTGAAGTACGTCGAGAAAATAGTCGGGAGAAGGAAGCGTACGAAGAAGATCTGGGCATCAGCATCTGGAACTGTCTTAAAAGCGACTTAGGGGCTCCCGCCCAGTCCCAGCGGAGCACCGCGCCGGCTTCAGGCCGCACTGGCGCTCGGGCGGGCGCCGAGGAAAGCGAGGGCGAGCGGAGCCGAGGGGCCACGACTCAGAGGAGCTGGGCGGGGAGACCAGCAGGACTCAGTGAGAAACGGGGGGGCCAGGAATTACGGAGGGGAGTCGAGGCACGAGGTGGGGAGGTGAAGACCTTCTTACCCCCAGCCTGAGCCTGACGGCGGCCAGCGGAGGGGCGAGCAGCGATGCCGCAGGCACCGCCCAAAGCGGCAGGTGCAGACCCCAAGGCGCCCTGCGAGGCTGCGGGAGCGCCATTCTTCCTCCGCGTCTCTTCCTCTAGCCGGCTCTCCGACAGGGCAGGCTCGGGCCAAGCAGAAGGGGCCTTTGGGAAGTTCTGAGGGCTAGGACAGGCCCCCGACAGATCAGGATCTTTCTAGAATGATCCGCTCGCATGCCCCCTCCAGCATCCCGAAGTCCAGGGCCTTGTCCCCCCGAGTGGAGGGAGGGGCGCGGCCACAGCTGTCATCCTACAAAGGTCGCGAGCTCCCGTCCAGCGGCGGCTGCACACCACCCGCGGTGGCGGTGCGCGCCCCTCTCCCGCCCGGTCGTCACACACCGGGGGCGGCGCGCTCCGCCAGCTTCTCACACACACCAGGAAACGAGCTCCGCGCTTCCCACGTGCGGCGCCACCCGCTCCGGCTCGCGCCACTTCCACAACCTACACTAACATCAGAGGCGGGGCTAAGCGGGAAGCCCTAGAAAAAGCGGCAAAGTCCCTGATTCGCTGAGAGTTCGCAAGTCGCCCCCTCTACCCAGTCTGTCTCCTCCCTCCTCTGACAGCACCCTAGGCTTCCCCTCTAGCACCTTTCGCCATACGGGATGACGGCACCTCGGCGGTTTTCGGAGTGGCTCTGGTTCACCGCCATCTTGCTCCCGACCCCTCTCGCCGCCCCTTAGATGGGAAGGGGCGGGGCCTGCGCCAAGCCGTGGGGCGGGGCTGTAAAGCACAGGGGCGGAGATTATGGCGCAAAGACGTAGGGTGGGGCGAGGGGGTATGGGCAGGTGAGGCGGCTGACCACTGGAGCTGCGGTGGTCAGAGGTCCAGGCGAAGTCAGAGTTGAGACACCACAGGACAGGGAAGGGGGCGGGTCCAGGGAATTGATTCCGACCACAAGGCGCAGAGTGGTGAGTGGCCTCCACGACCCCCACGTGCCCACTTGGCCGCTCCATCATCAGCATGAACTTGAACTGGTCCTGTCAGGAATCAAAGTTAAAAGCAGGAAGTTTCCTCAGTCCTCCCTGGCTCCAGTCCGGAACCTCCTAACCTTTGGAGAAAGGATCCAGAATAATTCCTTACTCCTAAGGTGAAAACTTCTGTCCTCCAGAAAAAGCCTGGAATCAGAGCCAGTTTCTTACGAGGTGGTATATGGAACAGGATGCACAAGCTGGGTCAGGAAGTCAGAGGGGAGTCCATGCCTGCTCCAAGGTGGAAAGAGCCTGTGTCATCCATCATACCTGCCCTGCCACCTCCAAAGGATGATTATGAGTTGCTTTGAAGACTAACATGTTGTCCATATTCTTATTTCCTTTAAACTTCACAAATAGCACCAGAGGAGTTCAAGGAAAAGGGGCATTAACATCTCCTGGATTACTGTATTTCATCAAATTTAAGATGCTGTCGATTATTAAGATAATATTAAGATATTATTAAGATAATATTAAGATAATATTATTAAGATAATTTCTTAGTGTACCACTAAGAAAATTGCCAAGTGAACCGAGAAGTCATCAGGTATAAGAGGGAGTATCCTGATTTCAGAAGTATATTTTTTAAGTACCAGACAATTAGAACAAATGAAGTACAACAGGCACCGTGTGAAGCAGTGGAACAAGCACTGAGATCTCGTCTCCATCATGTGTCGGCACCTGAGTGTGTAACTTCAGGCAAGGCAATTGCGCGCTCTGCACATCCATTTCCATGTGTGAATGAAGGCATTCAACTAGAAGAACTCTTACGTTTCTTCTAGTGATGACTTGAGTTTGAAAACCTGCTCTGTCACTCACACCACTTCTCTCCGTCCCAGTGTGGTGCTGCACTCTAGTCCTGGCCCTTCGTCATTTTACTTGAATGGCCCCCAGAGCCCCCTGACTTGACTTCCTGCAGTCTTGACCCCTCGCTGTTCATCTGTGTCTTGCACGCACCCTACAGAATATTGAAGCCCCAAACATAATTACATGTATGGTCATCACATTCAAATTTAAAGAAATAATATACAGGTGAGAGTTGTGTTATTTCCTGGCTACAGAAGAGAATATGAACCTCAAAGAGGCAGGATTGCTTTAAGTTAAAAAAAAGACAAGAAACAAGCTAGTGCCTTCAATTTAAATCCTTAACTCTTAAAGTATTCGTTTAAAGTAACTAGGCAAGATGGGTGCACTCCTTTGATAGACTTGGGTTTTGTGCCTTCAGGAGAAACTAGGGGAAAAGCTAGAAAAAATTAGCTGAATGAAAACATTGTTTTTATGGCAGAAAACAGGCTATGCAAAGCACAGCATCCCTCAAGATCAAGTATACTAACTTCATCACTTATTTTGGATACAAAATCCCAGGGCATGACGGTGAGGGTCCAACCTCATGTTCCACTAAAGATGAGCTGACCTCACGAAATGTTTTATCTTTAATTTCTGTGGCTACTTCTTACTAAGATGGTCCCTGCCTCACCCTGCACACATGGGCGAGATGATGTCACGTCTATTTGGCCAAGGAGTGAGGAACACAACTGAGACACAGGCCGGCCGCCATTGTTCAAACAGCAATGTTTAGTTGCACAACACATCAAGTCTAGCAACATTTACACAACCAGTTGGAGTGTCATTGGCTTGTTTTCAGTTGGGAAAATAAACCATAATGTCACCAAAAGGTCGGCTGGGACTGGTAATATTTAAGAAATGGGTCGTTCTTGCATCCCCTAGGCTTGGGCCTCTTGCTCCATCAGGATTTGATTGTAGATGAATGGCCCACAAGTCACCAGCCTTTGAGCAAGTTGTGTCCAGGTAGAGATGGGGAGGGGTGGGCAGGGGGATTCTCTAGACACAGTGTGTGGGGCAGTGGCAGCCGACATTCGCAAACATTCATGCATCTGATGAGGGCCTTTGCCCTCCATTGGGTATTTTCCACTAGCCTACAGGTGACCAACTATGGCCAGGTTAATTCATTACTCACATTAACAGAGTGGAGGTGGGGGGGTGGGAATAGTCAGGGTGGGTGGGAAGAGATCCCTCTTATTGCTGAGTAGACAGATGGGTGCTTTTTTTCTTCCTAGAGTTCACATCTCGTGGGGTTCTGGAGTTTTGTGTCTGTGTTTGGTGCTTTTTTTTTAAGATTGAAGATGTCAACTCCAGAAATGTCTTTTCGGGAAAACCACTCTTCCTGAGAGGTTGCATTATGGGTGGATGTGGGGGTGTGTATCCACACTCTGGGCCAGCCCAAAGTGGTGATTTTTAAAGGAGAGACCCTAGCCCTTGCTTCCCTACATCTGGAGTCACCCATCCTTACAACTAAGCTTTAAGCAATGAAGGAGACACCCTTGTCCCACATCTGGGCTTCACACAGCTGATGTCAACGAACCTGACAAGCAGAAAAGTGGCTTTCTTGACTTTTTAAGAAAGCCAAAAGTAGCTCATGCAGATGGACAGGGAGCAGTGCCATTTCCCTTGGAGATGGTTACAAGCAGCGGGTGTGGATTTGCACGGGCAGAAGAAGCTCTTGCTGAGTTCTTTCGCCCCACGGATGGGCTGGGACCAGCTGACACAGACGATGGAAGAGGGCAGTGCTGACGAGGACTCCGTCCCACTGCGAGGAGAGGAGTGTGGGGAAAATGGAGAAGGCGGCTGTCCTAAAGCAGCTGGCCCCTCCCACCTGCTGAGGGCCAAGTCGGGCTGTGGAGGTGGGCCCTTAAAGGGTCATGGCCCTGCAGCAATAACAGCTGAGAGGAATGGAGGGAGAAGCAGCGCTTGAAATGGCCTTCATTCAGCAGTGGGGCAGGGGGTGGCTGGCACGGGTGGAAGGACAGAGCCCAGGAGGCCTTCTCCCTGCAGGGGGGTTGAGAACGGTTGAGGGTGTGGACACCAGACATATAAAACAGCTTCTCCAGGGAGGCTGAGATCATGACTTAGGGGCACCAAGCATCATTTTATTCAGCCTCTCCAACGCCCACCACCCCCACCCCTAGATTTTCCCTGCTAGGCCTGGAGGTCCAGTCCCACATCTCCATACAGGACTGCTCACTGTATAAGCCAGGGATCCCTCTTTTGTTGAAATGCAGCAACCTCTGGGCTCTAACCCTCCTGCTGGTCTATCTTGACAGGTGCCTGCCCTGGAATAACTTTGTGGGCCCGGGAGGATGTGGGATGGATTGATAAGAGCCTCCAGGAAAGATTGAGACTATAGGTTTTGGGTCACTGGCGATCTATCACCCACCTCTTTCACCTGGCGCAGGGAGTCTGGTCTTAAGTCTTTGTGTTTCCTAGCACCTGAGTGAAAAGGGACTATAAATGCTGTAAAATGCCCAGGGCGGGACCAGGACATGGAGCAGAGGTTGTAGGAGGTCTCTAAACAGTGTCCCTTGGTGTTTTCCCTCGCCTAAGCCTACGTGGTTTCCCCAGGCCCCACTTTAGCCACCTCGCTGACTAAAGGAGAAAGAGTAACTTGTTGGTAAAACAAATGAGATATATATATGCGTGTTAATAAATACAGGGCTGGAGGGAAAGGCAAGAAAAGGCTGATGTACAACTGTGGGTATCACTGGGAATGTCTACAGATGACAGTGGGGGGAACAGGGAAAGCAGTGGAGAAAGACAGACAGACCAAAATGCAGTTAGCTTCAGCATAACAGGGAGAGAGGGCAGAAGAGGGGAAAGAGGGAGGGAAGTTTATGAGAAGACAGCAGCAGAGAAGCCAGCTTTTAGGAGGAAGAATCCGAATGCAGAGAAAGGCAAACCACCAAGAAACGCAAATATTGTATATTATTCTTGATACTTCTTTTGACTCAGTTTTCCTAGAACTTAATGTCTCAAAAGGGTGTCTCCCTTGACCAGTCTGCATGCTTCAACCAGACACTGGGAAGCCTGTGCTCACTGCGCCTCCTCCTCTGCCAGGGCTGCCCACAAGCCCAGGGTCAGTCTCAGCGCTGGACCGCACAAACGCTTTCCCGTTCCTCACTATGTGTCTGATTTTTTGTGATCCTAGTTTGTACTGTCCCGTGCTTTTAGCTGTGACTTTATTTTAAGGTGGCCTCAACTCATTTTCAGAAGTAGACTGGGCATACAGTCTAAATATAGAAATGGAGCTAAAGTGGATTAATCTACAAGGGAGTGAACGGAGGGAGGGAGGGAGGGACAGGATGAAGAAATGAGGGGACGGAGAAAAAGAGAGAGGGAGCCGAGGTGAGTGTGACTGGTGGAAAACAGCAGGCTGCCACAGGGACAGGCAGTAGCTTCTACAGTGAATGTGACAGAGACCGAAGGGTGGAGTCCACTCTTGTCTCCACTTCTAGGCACTAATTCTTCCTGCAGGCGCCCAGCCTGGCCCACCTCTCTGCTGTCCTTGACCTCCCTTTTCCCAGGAAGTCCTGGCCTTACCCCCAACCACCTCGGCTACCAGGGAAGGTTAAGTCATAACTCCTCGCCCCCTCCCAGGCCTATCTCTGCAGCCTGTCCTCGGAAAACCCCTGCAGTCCCGGTGTGTAGGCAGGTTCAGAGATAAGAAAGAGTTACCTGTGGCTCACCTGCACCCTCATTTTTAAATGAAACCTCCCCAGACCTCTTGAGTGAGGCACGTGGCTTTGTTCTGGGACACAAGGAAAGGAGACAGATAATGGACAGCCATGGAGAAACCAAACTTACAAGGGACTTCCCAGGGAGGGCAGTGAAAATACCTCACCCCTGAACACGCACACACACACTCACGCACACATGCACACACATACTCTCTCACATGCACACACATGCTGTAGACAAGATGCTCCACAAATACCAGACAGGCCTGTGGGACAGAGGAGAAAGGAAGAAGGTGGTTGGTGGTGACATTTGGGATGTGTGGGGAAGTGGCGTGTGTGATGGTACAGGGAAAGGGTCGTCATGGGTTACAGTCGTGGCTTTCCTCTGTGTCCACGCTCACCGGAGGGAGGCCTCCGTTGTCATTGAGCCGCTTGGCCCTGTAGGTCTCATAGTGGATGTTGTGTGTCACTTCCTTGAGGTCCTGGAGGTGGGTCCTGAGGGACATGGGTGACAAGAGAGAGGGACGCGATTAGGGTAGAAGGAGGAAGAGGTGACCCATATCCAAGGTTAACGTGTCACTTCCACAGCCTGGACCCAATGGGACCGACTCCAGAGAGCCAATGCCACTTCTTCTGCCCCTTGTACTTAGGAATGGGAGCTGGATCTCGGGCAGAAGGCCCACCAAGAGAGACCTGGAGACTGAGGAAGTGGATCTGAGCAGGTGGCCTCCTGACCCCAGGTCATTAAACCTGCTACCTGAGGGAGGGCAGGGGTATATCTTACCTGATGACAAAGTCTCGAAGGAGGGCAAACTCACAGTGGTTGAGGTTTTCCACTGGGAACAAAACCAGACAAAACAAAACAGGTGGTCATTTCACTAATGCAGTGACACCCAGCAGGTACACTTCTGCTCTGATCACAGAGCGTTTCAGGGAGAGCCACAGGACAGGTTACGGTCACTCTTCCCGAGGTCTGCGTATCTTGGCACTTCAGTGCACTGGATTCTATTCATGAAACATTTATTAAGCAGCTACAATGGTACAATACTGTTCTAGACTCTGTGAAGAGCTGAGAGGGACTATTATATACCCCATTTTAGAGAAAACGCAACAAATACTATTACAGGGAGTCTAAGAAACTTCCCTAAAGCCTAAGGCACAATTCCCATCCTTGAGAAGCTTATAATCAGATTGGAAAACAGTAACACAGAAAATAACAATCGAGCCATGTTAAAAAGGGCATGTGCTACATGATAACCCTAATTCAACACAGACTGAGTGCCTACTATAGTGGTACCTCGGTACTCGCCATTAACTCATGATGAATGCCAAAACCGCCGAGTACCGAACAAGCAGCGGGTGATGACGCGGTGCCTCTGGCAGGGCAGCATCACGACTCTCACAAGTTCTAGCGAGTGCGACAATCCTCGAGCAAGTGCAGAGAGCTGACACATTTTTTTTCTCGTCAAAATGTGATGAGTACAGGGTTTAACAAGTTCTGAAGCCGACGGGTACCGAGGTATGACTGTGTTTGTAAATCACTTGCCAAGGATTGTGGGAGCAGAAGAGGATTAAGACATGAACCCTCTAGTCTCACAATCTAATAATGGGTAGGACAGGCATTCTCATAAATAATTCCAACTCAAGGCAGATGATGAAAAAATGCTATTCAAAAAAAATCCCAACAAAAAGTCATAGGAAAGCTCTGGCTGGTGTGGCTCAGTGGATTGAGCACTGGCCTGCAAACTAAAGGGTCACCAGTTTGATCCCTGGGCAGGGCACAGGCCTGGGTTGTGGGCCAGGTCCCCAGCTGGGGGTATGTGAGAAGCAACTGATCTATGTATCTCTCATACATTGAGGTTTCTCTCCCTCTCTTTCTCTCTTCTTTCCCATCTCTCTAAAAATAAATAAACAAAATATTTTTTTAAAAATCATAGAAAAATGGGAGACAACATGATACAATGTGATAAACTTGGTTTGGTTTAAAGATTTTTATTTATTTATTTTTAGAAAGGGGATGGGAGGAAGAAAGAGAGGAAGAGAAACATTACTGTGTGGTTGCCTCTCATGCGCCCCCTAATGGGGACCTGGCCTGCAACCCAGGCATGTGCCCTGACTAGGAATCGAACCAGCAACCTTTTGGTTCGCAGGTTGGCACTCAGTCCACTGAGCCACACCAGCCAGGGCTGAACTTGGTTTTGAAATAAAAAATATCCACGCTTCACCACTAACAAGTCATGTGATTTGGGCAAGACATTTAACTATCTGAGATTCGGGAGCCGATGCTCCCCACAGAGGGTTATCACATTCAATGAGATCACTGAAGCAATCATTATGAATCGTTATGAATCATTCAGAATCGTTATGACCTTCTCAAGGTCTCATCCATTCATAATAAAACGGAAATGGCAACATCTGAAGAATCTTTCAGCAGTCTGTCGGATCGCATCCCCTTTCATGTGAAAACCTTTCTCTGGCATTTCTAGTCCTTATTCATCTCTCCGTGTTCTGAAGACCTTTGACATGTGAGTTGATGCCTCCCAGAGAGGTGCTAAATCAGTCTTTTATTGCTTCCTGCCTTGTGAGTCTCATTTCTCAATCACACTGTAAGCTCCTTACGGCAGGGTCTGCCTGGCACTCTTTTAAAATCTTATATCCCAGGACAGTGCCTTGACCTAGACATGCTTAATAAATAAGCATAATTAGCCAGCAGCCAGTTCTTCAAAAAGATGCACTGAGTTACCTTCAATGATCCCCCAGGGAGTTTTTCGGCCAAGGACCCGCTTGCCATTCACTTGGTATTCCTTGTCGCTTCCCACCACAGCAAAGGGCATGCTCTCCTGCTGATAGACCAGACATGCATGCACGTCATCCTCTAGAATCAGGGCCACCGAGGGCAGGAGGGAATATGGTCCTGGGCCCCCAACCTTGAACCCTACATTTCTGAGGTTCATTCAGTGGTCCCACTGATGGCAAGGGGAAGGCTCTTGTCTTTTCAAACGAGCACTGGACTGGGAGTCCCAAGCGCTGGATGCAGCCCTGACTGCACCCCTGCCGCACCGATCAGCCTCACTAAGCCAGCTTTCCCTCAAAGGGAGAATGCTTCGGACTGCTCCTGCCACTTTACACGTCCCGTTTGGTGTGGAACAACTGTGAGCTTGTTAGGATGGACAGACCTCTCCTAAGTGACACCGCCCAGCTGACAGCCCAAGTAACGTGCTTTACACTGTCTCCCACAAAACCTGCAGGCGGAGAGATGCCCAGGGCCACTGACCTGACAGAGCCTGAAGGCCCCTTTCTGACGTGCGAAGGCCCCTCTGCTTGACCACGTGGCTTGTGTGTGCCCTACGAGCCAGCTGTTTTTCCCAAATGAATCTGCCTGACGTGTGCTTGCTGTCATAGTCGGATAGATTAACTACTACATAAGTTGAGGACGTGTGAGTGTAGAGAGCTGTTTCTCTGAAAATTAAGCTGAATGTTTCAGAAAAACTTGAAAAAGGTGAGTTGCTTTTGCGTGAAGGCTTAGTCTCAAAGAAGAGGCCTTGTCTCTCCAGGAAAAGAATGTTTGATGGATGCGATGTGTAAGTTTCATTTTAACATAATAATCTAGTAAAATAATTATTTAAAACGTTTGTGATTTGCATGCAGCATTTTTAAATGATTTCTTCAATTAACGGACAGACCAACTACCTGTCTCTGCTGCATCAGAAACGGGGATTCTAGTATTTGACCCACATCTGCCAGAGGAGGAGACCCGGCCAAAGCGAGTGAGCGATCTGCCCCAGGTCTCAGTGTGCGAGTGGGAAAGCCCAGACTAGAGCTCAGGACTCTGAGGTGGAATCCCAGGGTTGCAGAGCTTTGGGACTGAGAGGACTCGTAGCAATCACACAGGCTGACGGTGTACAAGCCAGGTTCCATGCAGCCTGAAGACTCCCAGGAGCTCGCCCGGGGCCTGCTGAGAAGGCAGGGCTCTGTGTCCATGTCACTTCGCCAAAGCAGCTGTTTTCACGTGTTACATAGTGGAGTTCTATCTGACATGGAATTTCTTTACAGCGTTCTTCTAGGGAGAAATTAAAAACCTACAAGCCGCTCAATTAGTCTGACCTCTGCATTTTATAGAGGGGGAAACTGAGGCAGAGCTCTGACAGCACATAGATACCTTGGACCCTTAGCCTAATGTTGTCCTGGCCTGTGCCCTTCCAACCCCACACCCTAGCTCTGCCGAGCCCCGTGGGAGGAAGAGGCTCTCGCGTGGTCTGGGGACAGACAGGAGCATCGGCTGTGGGTGTAGGCTCCCAGTCCTGGCCAGGGCCGCTAGTCCTTGTCCTCCCCTAGGTCACTTCAGGTCAGGGTCCAGCCGGGCGAGGCAGGGAGTACAGAAGGGGAGAAGCGGGTAGAAAACCAGAGCAGTATGTGATACATATCCTACAGGTACCAAAGTGGGCATCTGACAAGCGGAGTCCCAGGCACCCACCCGGATTTTGTCATTCTCCGTCTTGTCCTCCAAATCCTCATCAAATTCCTTCTGGGGGTAGAATTCGATGCCATTCACTTCTAGCTCCTTGCGAACCTAGAGGCAAGGAACAGAAGCAAGGCAGCCAGGTGTCAGGATAATGGAAGGGGATGTGTGTACGTGCGTGCACACTGTGGACAGAGGGTGAAACGCAGCCTTGAGAATCCCCAGAACATCTCTGGGTCCTGAGGCCCTGAATAAGTGTGAACCCCGATCGTACAATAACTAGAGCCCAGCCTGAGACGAGGAAGAGTCCAGGCTGCAGCTTGCTCATCTCGGGGTCTGTAAGGTTCAGACTTTGACAAGCAGTACTGCGGAGTACAGATTTCTCACGGGCAGTGCTCACGCCGCTACGGGTCATATTTCTGTTTGCAGGGAAGTCGGGTGAGTCCGCCCACCCTAGGCTTCTCTGTTTGCCCTCCTTCAAAGCTTGGCTTGAATCTCACCTCCTCCAGGAAGCTACCCAGGACCTCTTCAGTGGTCTACTTGCAGGCAACAACTATCTTTATACTTCTCTGGCATCCCCGGCATCCCCATTTCCACCTGGGTGCTTGGAGTACAGGAGTTTATAGAGAACGACAGTAAGGACTAGAGGGCCTTGATGAATTATCTAGTCCTCCGAGCCTCCTAGCAGTGAGGAGTGGTTTCTCATGCTCATGGTGATTTATGTATTCAGGGCTCTTTAGAGGTAAGTTTGGAGGGTGGAAAGAACACCGCCTGAGGATGCACTAACTTCTCTTCACCAGTGGTCTCCAGACACTGCCAGTCTAGTCTCTTTTATGGCGAAGCAGGAGCGGGGTGGGAAGTGGGGAAGGGCGAATGCAACACTGGAGGGTAGGGGAGGCTTGGACCAGAGCAGGGAAGGCGGGATGGGGCAGGAAAAGGAGGGGGGAGCCTTCTCACCCTCTGTTTGAATTCGGACTTCTCCTCTGGGGTCATGGCATCAGCCTTAGCGATGACGGGGATGACGTTCACAACTTTGCTGAGGTGCTTCATGAACTCCAGGTCAAGAGGTCGCAAGCTGGGGCCCAGAGAAGGTGGAGTGTTAGAGCCACCAGGCCTTCCCCCACTGAGCCACTTCCTCCACCCCAGGGCCACCCTTGGGACAGGAGGACTGGGCTGGGGACCTGGCTGAGGCCAAGAGGCTGCTCTCTCTCCTGACACATACCCACCGTCCCGCCATCTGCAGGACAGGCCCCGACTCTCTGCCCCACAGGGTCCTCTGTCTCCCTTCTCAAATCCTGCCCCTCTCTGAGCCCCACTCGGACCACTCTCTCATGGCACCTTTGCTGACCGGGGAGAGCTATGGACTGTCACCCCACTCATATGTCCTTGTGTCATGGTTACTTGTGGGTGTCTTGTTCTGATGGGCCTCCTCCCAGCCCCCACTTGGTCCTGCAGGGGTCCAGCTGGGGGTCTGCCGCTCCCCCGTCTGAGGGCCCAGCCCCACCCAGGCTCTGGCTCCAGTTTGCAGTCAGGGGACTTATTGAGTCAGGCTGCCTGCTGCCTTGCAGACCTTGAGTCCAAGTGCTAGGGAGGGATAGAGCTAACCATTTTATTGAGCTCCTGGGCCCCACCATCGAACACCCGGTGAGTACCCAGTCCCTCCCAAATCTGGGCCCCGCCTTACTTGTGCCAACCTCTCCAGATCTGAACTCTGGCCCGGCAGCTGGGCTTTGTAATAAGTTGTGAGACCTCCCCCATAGGAAGGCCATCTGGTCTGCTTGCCCATGTGCTCTCTCTGTGCTCTGCCAGCACGCCCCTGCAGGCAGCCCACCCCTCCCCCCCACCCTGCTATGCACAGCTAGAGTTCCCAGCATGCCCTGCTTATTGTCAGCCTTCATTTCTCAACACCTTGTGCTGGGCTGGGCACCCTCCAAATATCTACAGCTGGGCCCCACTCCCCACCCTAAACACCAGCCCCAATCCCATAGCCCTGCCCCCGCATTTGACCCTTCTTGCTGTGCCCACCCCACCCAGCCTGTGCAAAGCAGGTATCTACTGAATAGCTAAGAAGCCCTCTGCTCCAATGTACCAACTTCTCTCTACAGGCACAGTTATGCCTTGGTGCTAGAGCACCAGTGGCAGCATGGCAGCTAAGGCTGGTCAGGAAGCCTTCGCTCTCCTGGCAAGGAAGCCAGACTTCCTCGGGGAAGGTCTGGGGAATCACAGGGCCGTGACCATATTGGGGCCCATTTGGCCCTCCCCAGCTAAGTCCGTGTATTGGTTATCGACTACGGAACAGGCACGGATGATGCAAACCAGAGCCAGCCCTGCACTGGGGCTGAGACTGGTACGTACGAGTGTCCCGTGGGGGAGATGAAGTAGAGGCAGCAGTGGACACGAGTGTCAGGGATGCGTTTCTTCCTGGCGATGTTCACCTCCTCCTTCAGGAACTTCTCGTACTGCTCGTTGATATACTTCTCAATGGGCTCCCAGCTGTGGGGTGGGGTGGGGGGAGAAAGCAGATGGATGTCCCAGAAGGACAGAACCTGGAGCTCGGTGGGCATGGTCCCTTTACAGCCATCTCATTTCCTACTTCCCCGGGGGGTCTAGGGTACCCGCTGAGCATTTACCCTCGGCCTCTCGTGGATGGCTTTCCTTGTTAGCAAGGCTAGAACTCCTGCGGGCACCTGGACCTCTGACTGGGCCAAGGAAGCCTGCAGAACCCACTACCCTCTAGAAGGCACCGAACGCCTTCCCCAGCTCCCTTCCTTATTAGCTGGGAGGCTCCAGAGAAGGCTCTGCTCCTTTCTGAGGTTCAGGGTTCTCATGAGTAAAAACGGGTGTGAGAGCAGGTGACAGGTGGGATGCGTGTAGGACCAGAAAGAACAGACTCAGTCATGGCAACGGTTCATTATGATGACTATTGCCATTGTCATTATTACTTTCTCTATCAAGGAGCATTCATGTAACCAGAGAAGAGGACATCCAGTCACTTTTCTAAGATTGTTCTAAGTTGTCTCGTTTGGTGGCCCTGCCTGTCACTGGCAGACCCCAGCTCCCTCACAGAGGCACAGTGGTCTCCATTTCTATTTGAAAGCCAGCTCCTGGCTGGAACCTTCCATCTGTACTCTGGGCAGCACATTCACCCCCTTCTTGGCTGCTTGCTGACCACAGCTTTGCTCTGTGGATTTGCAGAGGCTCTCGGTCCTCATGGCACCTCCTGTGTCTCACTCCTTCTCTCTTTGTCCAGGTCAGCCCAGATTCACACCCCAGGTCCCCTTGCTCTGTCTGTCCTGCCCCACTGCCACCTCCAGGCCATTCATCAGCCAGAATCCCCCCTGCACCGTCTCCTCCACCCCCACCTGGACCTCTTCCCTCACCTCCCTGCAGACCCCTCTCCCATCCTCAGGAAGATGCTGAGCGCTCAGCATGGATGGTGCAGGGGATTCTCGACCAAATGAACCTGCCCCGCATTCAGTACCTGCCTTGCCGCTTTAGGGCAGAGATCGCAGGGGCAGACACGTACCAGTTTTCATTGTTGATCTGGTCTCCGAAGCCTGGGGTGTCGATGACGGTCAGCTTCATTTTGACACCACCTTCCTCGATCACTGGGGTGTGAACAGAAAAGGCACCAGGGAGGTGACCCTTCCAGCTGATGCCAGGTGCCCTGCTGCCTACCAGCCAGGGAGACCCAGGCTCCTTCCTTCTTCAGGACCAATGATTGGAAAAGTCAAGTTCAGGGTCTTCCTCACTTCAGCACCTTTGTTCATGCTGCTCCCTGCCCCTGGAAGGAACTCCCTACTTCTGCCTGTCTAAATCCCTCCCAGGCTTCATCGGCCAGCTTAAACCCCATTTCTTTTCTTTTTTCTAATGCCTCTTCCTCCCCGTTCTGGACTTGCAATCTAAGGAGTTGGCTCCATAGAGTTCAGGGCTGAATTCTATTCCGTATTGAAATTGCCTTTCATTTGTCTCATTCCCCAATAAGCCCCATTCCCCCCTTTTCTGGCAGAGGCCCTTCTGACCGATGCCCACAGGGTCCCCGCACCGGGTCCTCACCGTGCCCAATAGCCTTGATCTCTACTGTCTTGGGGATCTTCTCCTCCCGGTTCCAGCTGGAGGCCTTGCGGCTCACTTGGGATTTGAAGAGCGTGTTGACCAGTGTTGACTTGCCCAGCCCACTCTGACCTGAGCAAGACAGGAGGATGAGAGGGCAGGGAGACCCTATGGCCACGTCCGGAACCCCAGGTCTCTCCCAGGACCTTGCAGAATTCTCGAACTGGCTGTGACCTTGTTTGACTGCTCACTGGGGAGGGAGGGGCTGAGTAGGAATCACAGGCAGGTGGGATGGCTTCCTGTGTGATGGAGAGAATGTTAGATTCCACATCTCTCCTTCCTGGAGCCCCAAGACTATCCGGAAAGGGGACAACCTCTGCATCTGTCTAGTGTAGCAGTTTTTTGTTTTGTGTTTTGCTGAAGTCTTCAGTGACAGAATTACTTTGCATTCTGGTACGGGCCTATGTGCAATATGCCTTCAAGCAGTCCTGGGAATCCCACAGCAGAGCTAGCTTTGATCCCCACCGAAGATGTCCTGCGGGGATTGAGCCCCAGCTAACAGAAGAAATGTGCAGAACCAGGACCTGAACCCAAGGAACCCCTGGCCCATATCCACTCTGTATCCTAGGGCAGTGGTCAGCGTGTCGTGGAGGTAGCTGCCCGAGAGCACCCTGTGAGAGGAGGCAGAAGCAGCACGGGAAGGGCTGACCCCTCACCTGCTCCTCCTTCACAATGGCACCCTTTGGGCCGGTTCACACGCACAGGCCTACAGACCTTGTTCCAAGGAGTACACGAAAAGGGACTCCGCAGCTCAAAGGTGTTTGAAACCACTGGTCTGAGCAGTGCTTCTCACACTTTAATGTGCACCAGAGTCACAGTGAGCCTTGCTGGGCAGCGTCAGCATCTCCTGGACGCTGGTAGGAAATGCAGGATCCCAGCACCCACCCCCACCACACACACACAACTCTATCATCCAGAGTCTGCATTATTAACGGGACTTCCGGATGAGTCACATGGACAGTAAAGTCCAAGGTACTGGTCTGGAGCGTTCCTGTGGTAGATTAGGAAAAGGTATGACAGAAAGAGCCAGCGGTCCTAGACCCAACGGTGCTGTTTCCCTGGACGCCTGGGAACGGCCATGTTTGCCCCTGTAGTTTCCTTCCTGATAACGTGGTGGGAGGGAAGGGACTGAATGCAACCGGGAGTGGTAAATAAGGTACATTTCTCTTCCCAACTGATCAGTAGGTAGTGGCCACCTAGAGCAAAATGTTAAAGAGGCCACATCTGGGCGCAGACTACACATGTGCCAGGGCCCACAGCGGTGCCTGCCATGACGCTGCTGGGGAGAGAGGTGGTTCACGCGCCTTGTACTCGCCGTTCTCGATTTGGATGTTTTCTAAAGTCATCTATCTGCTCATGAAGTATTCTTGAATGTCAAGTGCTGTGCGAGGACTGTGGTAGAGTGGTAAGGGAGATACCATCCTCACCCTCGAGAGAGACCAAAACTTAAACAATTACAATATGCTGCCACAATGAAACACCACAGGGTGTTCGATAGCATACTGAAGGGAGTCCAATCCGGTCTTTCTGGAATCAAGGAGGACTTCTAGGAAGAAGCAGTAACTAAGCTAAAAGCTGAGAGTGACTTCGAATGACCCATGAGAAGCTGGAAGGGGTTTATAGACAGAGGGAACAGCATATGCAAAGGCTCAGAGAGAGGGCAGAGTCCGGCAAGTGCATTCAGGAAGACTGTTCCTTGGGAGCAGCCCAATGCCACCTGGGAGGTGGTGCGAGATGCGTGGAGAGTAGAACCAGGCCGGGCTAGCAGTCTAAACCCTTACACTCACTGATAGGGGCTTGCTGAGTTTCTCAGGTTGGGAACATTATTCAGACACTGGTGAACAATGGATTGAAGAGACGAAGAGACAGAAATAGGGTCAATGCCACTCAAAGTGCAGCCTGGAGCCAGGGTCCACAAACCATTGGTTACTGGCTCTTGGGATGAGAAGTCCGCCCCAGAATGGAAGCAGCCCCATCACTGCTGTGTGCACGGCTCCGTTCGGCCGGCGTGTGTTACAGCAGGACTTCCCGGATGATGCCCACTCTGGCCCAGCTCCTGCTCTGTGAGCGGCACCAAGTCAGATGGCTGTGGCAGTCCAGGTGGGAGGCCTGGCTCAGCCTGGGAGGGGGCAGCAGAGACAGGGAAAAGTAGGCAGACCTGAGAGAGACTTACGGGGAAACCGACAGAACTTGACTGAGCAGACCAGGACACAAAGGAAGAAGGATGATACCCAGGTGCCTGTTTCAGCAACTGAGTGACTATCTTGCTGAGGTCACTCTGTGAACTGGTGACAATACTTAGTGGCCGATCAGTGTCCTAAAAGTTCTTCCTAAGCTTTAAAATGCTACAAAGGGTCAGAAAAAGTCCACCCCTCATCCGACTACCACCTCCCCAGCTCTCAAAGGTGGGGAGGGACACTGAGGAGCCCCCTCTGCCACTCACTAAAAGCAAGCTGAGCATGGCTAAAGGCTGCCTGTGGACACCCGGCTGGAGCCCATCCTCGAGAGGCCAGGGCTGAGGTCATCCTTGGGAGAGAAATGGAACCCTCAGTGCTGCCCGCCACCCAGACCTCCGGGGACCCCCCGGCCTCCCGTACCGACGACCATGATGTTGAAGTCGAAGCCGGTCTTCATGGTCTTCTTCCGCATCTGTTCAATGATGGTGTCGATGCCAATGTAGCCCAGCAGGTTGGAGTTGATGCTGACGGGCTTCATGGGCACTGCCGGCTTCGGCCTGGGCTCAGGCACCAGCTCTGACATGGCTGCGTCCGTCCTGGTGTCTGGGAGCCCTGAAAAGCCAAGGTGGGAGGGGTGGGCTGCAGAGGTCACATGGAAGCCAGAGCGTTATTCTCTGGATCCAGAGCTGGGATTGGAAGGGACCTGAGATGTCGTCTAGCATGGGTCCCTCATTTCACAGATGAAGAGACTGAGGCCTGGTGGAAAGGACTTGCCTTAGAAGACAGAGCAAGTCAGCTGCAGAATCTGGACCAGAACCAACTCTCCGGTCACTGGGACCACTTCAAATGTACTCGCTGCTCCAAAGTACCACGTCTGTGTGGCTAACATGAGTGTTTCTCCACCTTGGCGCTGCTGACACTTCGGGCAGAATCGTGACTGTGGGGGGCTGTCCTGTGCACTGTAGAATGCTCAGTGGCATCCCCAGCCTCTACAAAATGCCAGCAATAGCCCCCAGCAGTGAGAGCCAAACACCGCTTTACACAGTGCCAAATGTCCCCTGGGGACCACATGGCCCTCCCTCATGGAGAACCATGGTCTAAGAGATGGTGGGGATTATTCCCACCTGAGCCTGCCCCCCAAATAAAGGGTAAAGACCGTGTGGGGTGCCAGACCTAACATCTACTGTCTGTCGCTGACCTCTGTTGCTTTGTCTTTCAAAAACAAATGGAGCTACCACCTCTCAGCAGAGCGAGAGCATCACTCCTGTTTCCCAGCCTCAGTGCCCCCTCTGCTCCATGAGCACCACTGCAAAGTAGGGGTGTCTGTGCCCTGAGGAGCCCCAGCCACCCTCCTAGCCATAGCTCTGAATGTACTGGAGGAACTCGTCTCCACTTCTGACCAATGGGGACAGGATGAGACCCAGGTCAGGGCAGTCACTTGCCTGAGATGACGCAGTGTGTTGTTGGGAGGGTGGGTGGCAGAGGGGAGGTCACAGCCCTGCTCCAGTGAGTGAAGGCACATAGCCCCTGGGTCTGGCAGGTTGTGGACAGACATCTCCATACACAAGAGACCTCCCTATCAGGCCGCTGTCCACCAGGCTAGGTTTCAGGAGAGCAGCCACATTGATTTTATGGAGTCCCATCCATAAAATGGGATGCGTAGGGTGAAGAGGGAGGAGCCTGGCTCTGCTGCTTGCCAGAAGTGTGGGCTCGGACACAGCACCTCTACCCAGGAGCCCTTGGCGAGCATTCCGTGAGACGTGACACCTGGAAGCACCCACACTGCACCTCACAGTTCCAGTTCCTCCTGCCCCTGCCCTTTTCAGGTTCACTGACTTGTGGGGGGGGTGAAGGGGAGGTGAAGGGGTGCGTGTGGAAGCACTTGTCAAAGGGAGGTGCCCAGATGCTAGTTACACTACACGGTCATCAGACTGCGCACTGTCTCGGGCGGCCCCTCCAGTCTGCCCCTCAGCCTCAAGCTCACAGGTGGGCTGCTGGAACAGCTGAC
Source organism: Macrotus californicus (assembly GCA_007922815.1). Classification (NCBI taxonomy): domain Eukaryota; kingdom Metazoa; phylum Chordata; class Mammalia; order Chiroptera; family Phyllostomidae; genus Macrotus; species Macrotus californicus. Next base: position 210,832 of record VMDR010000428.1, on the reverse strand, counting down.
GGGCAGGGGGGGGAGAAGCTGGGAGAGCCACCCTCCCCCACCCCACATCCGGCCAGGAGTCTGTTCTCACACCCAACCACCTGGTCCTTCCACGGGTCCTGGCAAGACTCTATCTCCCAATAGGAAGATGTTCTTTCTTTGTCACTCCCAGGCATAGCCGAATCTGACCCAGCTTCGGGCCTCCCCGGGGCCTGGCCGGGCTCCCTCCTGCTTCCCAGGAAGCTGTTGCTAGCCAGGCGGCTGGCAGCGAGATTGGCTCAGCCCCACGGCAGCTGACTCTCACAGCCGGGGCTGGCTCCCCCACACTCCGCACGTGGCTCCGGGCCTCTCAGCACACCTGCACTGGGGCCAGCGCTCCATTTTCCCTGCCCAGCTGCTCACGCGCCGGCCCTTCCCACTTCCCTTTGCCTCTACAGCTGAGCCCATTTGGTCTCCACACCTGGAAAGTGAGTCTTGTACTTATTTATGGGAGTTCTTCTGAGTATTCCTATAAAGCGGTGTCCTCGCCGTGGCCAGGCCTGCTGCAGGTTTGGTGCACGGCAGACACCTCCCAGCGAGCACCTACTGATGCCCACTGTAGAGAGCACTTGCTGGCAGACCTCCCCACACATTCCAGTTCCACACCAACCACCATCTGCCACAAGCACTCCCACCGTGGGGCGGGCCACTGCATCACAGCCTCTGCTGGGAGACCCTTGCCCTCCGACTAACCCCTGCTCTTCTTTACCACCAGCTCAAGGGCTGCCCCTCAAGAAAGCCTCTGCTTGCCTGTCAGGGTGGAGGCGCCCTCCTTCTGCGCTGCCTCAGACTCTGAGTGCCATGGTGTTCACCTCATTCGTCCATCCCACCCATCCCTGCCAGGCCATGTCACATGCTGTCAAATGCTACTCCACCCAAACCCTACACTAAATGCCAAGGACACTTTTGGACCCCAGACAAGGTCATGGCCCCCAATGGCCCACTCTCTGGTGAGGTGGCCTGAAAAGCCCACAAAGACATCCAGGGCACAGGACAAATACTGCTCTGGAATTCTGTAGCTCCATCCTCTGCCCTTACAGTCCCCCAACGCCGCCCCTGTCCCACCTGCCAACCCTAGATGGGGAGTTGGCCCAGGCTTGATTCCTGGCTGGGTGGTCCCTGGGAGCCTCACTGTTCTCAGGAAAATGGGGGCAGCACCCACCTTGCCAGGTTGCTGTGAAGGTTACACAAAAGCAAGGGCGTAAATCACCTGGCACTGAACATATGCTAGTTTCTGCCCTTCTTAGGGCGAGAGCCATTTCTTATTGCTCTCTATGCCCAATGTGCAGAGCATAACACAGGCACTCAGCAATGAATGAATGATGAATGAATGAATGAATGAATGTCTCACTGTCAGGCAGATGTCACTTTCCTCCTCCCTCAGAAGCTCCTCTAGCAGAGCTGCTGACCCCCAGCCAGCAAATGGCGCCTGCGTGCACACCACAGTCAAAGGGGAACACTCTGTTTAAAAAGACCTGCTTCCTCCCCACAGCAGGGATTGAAAGGGGCTGGCTCCCCGCAGGTGGAGAAAAGCTCAGCACAGGGCCACAGCGGGACATAGCTCAAGTGTGCCATCCGGCCTAAGTGGTCCTTGGAGCCCCTCCTAGGCTCCCAGGTCTCCCAGGGCCCTGGAGAGGAGAAACTGCCGCACCCCCTGCCAGGAGCCACCTGCCCCATCAGTGCTCCCGGGAGAGGCACGGTCCACCTGACTCACTTCTGGCTGAGTCCCCCACAGAAACAGCACCTCTATCACCATGCCAAGCAAGGGCTCTGGTGCTTTCTTTTACAGGTAAACGAATGGATTTGTCTTTGTGCAGCCCAGGGACCCCACCCTCAGTTGGGAAGGTGGCAGCAGTGGGAGGAGACCTTTCCGGAATAGCACCTGCCTCCTTGGCTTAGTGGGGTGGGGGTAGGGAGGCTCTTCCTTCCTTCCTGAGCTGAAGAGCTTCCCCAGGCTCCACCCCCACCCACGGAGGCAATTCCAGTCCACCCCAGCTCCAGCACCACCCTCCCGCCCCCCGCCTCACTCTCAGAAAAGGAATCACAAAAGATATCTTAGTCTTTTCCTATTCTCAAGCGCAAAGGGCCCTGGGACACCCCCTTCCCCCATCCCAGTTCTCTGGAGGCCAACGAGTTCCCTAGGAGACCACCAGCTGGTGCCTGTCTGTGCGTGGGGGAAGGGGTCTGTCTATGTGTCAGCTCCTGGGTGTCGTACCTAGTGGTAGGTGGCCCTGATACCTGTGCATGGTGTGCATGTGGGTGTGTGTTGGTGTGCTCCCATGTGGGGCTTTCTGTGTGCATCTGGGTCCCTACTTGCGTGTCCGTGGGTCTCTGTATCTCCCCGCGTTCCTGTGGGTGAATTTCTCCGGGCATACATATCTTGGGGTGTGTGCCCCCGTGTGTGCGTGTGTCTGTGCATATGTCACCGCGCGTGGGCTCCACGGCGCAGCAACCCTCCCCCTGGTAGCACCTCCAGCCGGGCTTTACGGGGCCGCAGCCTCCTCCTGGCGGGCGCCGGTGGGCCGGCCAGCCGCCCTACCTTTGGACATGAATCCTCCTTTGTCTCCGTTCCTCCCGGGAGATGCTCAGGGCGCGGGGCTGCAAGGCTGAGCGGGGCGCGGGCTCCTCCTGGGCCGAGCGGCCCCTGCAGCCGGGCCTCGCCCCTCCGTGCTCTCCGCCCACCCGCCCGGCCCGCGGCCCGGCCGCACCGCCCCTGCGCCCCGCGCCGCCGCACCCGCCCGGGACCTCGCCGCCGCTCGCTCGGCGCCGCGCTGCTCCTGCCCGCGCGCACCGATGCCGCCGCCGCCGCTGCCACCCGCACCACGTGACCCGCGCGCCCGCCGGCCCCGCTGAGAGCCCCTCCCCCTCCCACGGCACCCGCGCCCTCACCCGCTCCCCGCGCGTCCGCACGCTGGAGCGGGCACCCGGCTGCGGGCTGCCTGGGAGGCACACCGGGGCGCTGTAGCCGCAGGCTCGGGAGGCCGGGCCGGGGAAGGTGTCCGCATCCTAGCCCTGGTCCGTTCCCCTGAATCCGGCTCCAGCCTCTTACTCTCTAGGCTGGGGCGCGGCGGGGGGCGCAGGGGACCCGTGGTGGCAGCAGCAGGAGGCGGTGTGCGCGCGTGAGTCACGCGGAGGTTGGGATATTGCGCGGGCCCCGCGCGGTTTTGCCTCAGTGCGGATGCCCGTAAGGCCCTGAGTCAGGGGCCCGCGTTCCAGGCCTGGCTCCGGGTTGATGTGCCCTATGACCTTGAGCTGCTCAGGAACTTACCTGTATCTTAATTCACCCATCAGAAAAATCTGTCATGGAGTCCATCAGCATTAATGGACAGCCCGTTGCCAACTAGGGGAACAGGGATGAGGATGGCCATCCCTGTCCTCAAAGGGCTCTCAGTCCAGTAGGGGAGACAGAAAGCTGGCCTGTCCTAATGCAGGGGGTGGGGTAGCATGGGTACTCTGGGGGCATGGAGATGGGCATCCTGAGAAGAGAGGGATTGTGAAGTTCTTGGAGGCAGCAAGGGCCTAGAAGGAAAGGCAAAAGGAGGTGGGAGGGAAGGACATAAGGGCACTCCATGGTGAGGGGGCAACAGAGGTGCGGAACTGAGAGGGGAGAGCTGCCCCGTGCTGTTGGTGGACAACCAGCGCTCCGGGCTGCTGCCAAAGCAGGGAGCATTCCAGACAGGGAGATGGAGCTAAGAGGCTGGAGGAGGCCGAGCCCTTGGAAGCCAGGTTAAGGAGCTGGACCTGAAGGGAGGACAATGGTGAGTCACCAACGGCTGTTATGCTGAAAGTGCTGCCATCAAATATGTGAGTCCCGGTGGCAGCTGCTGGAGAGCCCTGGGGGGAGGGGAGCTATGACATCCCAAGGCGGAGGGATGGAGAGGAGGGGACAGACAGTCCAGGAGGTAAATTAACAGGGTTGGAAGTAGACTGGATGGGACAGAGGAGAGAGCGGACAGAGGGGGATACCCAGGTTTCTGCAGCTGAGAAAGCGAGACCAGGGAGGGCTGCTTCTGGACATGGGTAGAGGGGGCCAGCTGGCCGCTGGCTGTCCACACCTTCATTTCAGGAGAGAGGGCTGGGCTGCGGATGGAGGGTGTGCCTCGGTCTCAGAGAGAGGCGTGCAGACCAGAACTGGGTGAACCCCAAAGCCCTATCAGGGTGTCGGACCAGGTCCTTCCAAGTGTCTGCCAGAGCCAGGCTCTCTGAGCCTTGGAAATGCTGGGAATGAGATGCCCCAAAGTAGGAGTCCAAGATCTGGGTTCCCACTGGCTCATTGCCACCAGCCAGCTGCATGACCGTAAGCAGGTCATAGGCTCTCTGAGACCAAATGAACCTGTAGCACTCGTGCTGACCTGTTCAGAGTTCTGTGCAGGGCTTCCATGTATACGAGTTTCCAACTCACTTTTCAGCACTAAAGGGACAGGGTGGGGGACCGAGAGAGAGTTCCAGGCGAGACAGCTTTTAAACAACAGCTATCTTCCTGAAAGGCTGAATGTGAGTGACGGAGGTGAGGTGGTCGCAGGTGAGGTCACTATTCACATCCAGAGGACCCCAGCCGTGACAACTGTTAGAAAAGTCACTATTTACTGAAGTGCTGGTCTGTGTTTTCATGTAGGTGGTTTGCTTCAAAGCTGGACTCGCCCACAAGTCACCTGACTATGCTAGCCCTCCCTGGAACCCGGAAACAACTGTGCAGATGCTAAAGGAAGGACTCAGCACAGCAGCTCCCTCACGAGCTACCCCTGTCAACCTGCCTTCTGGTGGCGTCCCTCAGCCTGAATCTGCCTGGCAGGTCAGGACCCAGCTCACAGCGCATCCCGCATCCCGGTGTTCTGCCCTTAACCTTGTTCCCTCCCCCCACCCCCACTCCCCACCCCCTCCATGCATTTGACTCTGACTTTAGAGTCCCCCCTCCCTTTCCGACCTATCCAAGTGTAATCCACCCCCAGGCCCTTCCACCACCCCCTCCGCCCTCCCGACTCCCAGTGGCCCCGCCAAGTTCTTTGTGTTTACCTTTGCTTTCTCTGGGCAGGTCTCTGGCAGCATGTGCTGTAGAGTGGCCCAGGCCTGGGTCTGTGCTTCTGCTTGACACCCGTGGGCAGGTGGCAGTGTCTGAGGGGGTCAGGTTAATGACACTGTCCGGCGTGGGCTCCCCAGTGGCTGGGTTTAGGGGGACCGGCACAACCAAACCAATGGCTGTGCCCAGACTGCTTGTGCCCAAAGCAAGAGAATCTGTAGTTATGTCCAACCTGGCGGGACTCGCTCTGTCCAAAGCCAGGACTCTGTCCGGCCTGGCTGTGCCCGACTTGACTGGGCCTGGGGCTGCTGAATCTGTGGCTGTGGCCCCTGTTGTTGTGTGTGGCTTGGCTGTGCCTGTTGTAGCCATGGCTCCGCCCAGCCTGTCCAGGCCTGGGGTTACCCGGTTGGTGACCAGGCCCCGCTTGGCTGCGCCCAGTCTGGCATCCAGAGTGAGGAACCCTGTGGCTATGTCCGGTCTGGACGTGTTTGGTGTGGCCAAGCTGACAGCCAAGTTAGGTCTGTTGGTGGCCATTATGGCTAAATGTCTGACTGTGCCTGGCCTTGTGTCCAGAGTTGCCAGATCCATGGCCGTCGCAGGCTCCGTGGTAGATGTGGCCTTTTGGAGATGCAGTCGGGGTCTTGGGATACCCCTGGACCTGGACTTGCCTCTTCCTGGGGAAGGCCTGGTAGGCACCTGGGCAGTCGGTGGAACAAGGTGCCTCTGACCTGCTGAGCCTGGCCCTGCAGGGCCTGGTAGACTCTGGGCTGACCGGGACTGGAAAGGTAGGGCCAGGTAGGAACTCACCAGGGGCTTCTCCACTGTGGATATCCTGCTGGGCTTGGCCAGACCTGGGTTCCCTGGGCCCTCGGAGTGGATCCTGCCCCCTGGCAGTAGGGTCATACACGGTGAGTCCGGAGTGGGCAGCCTCCCTCTTCCATGGATGGCAGCCTCCCTGCCCGAGGTGGGCACCTCTCCCCATGCCTGGCTGTTCTGACGGAGAGTTAAGGAGATGGAGCTGAGCTTCCTGGGCACGAGGCTGTCACCAGTCTCCTGTGGGGGCACATTCCGGGTCCTGACTCCGGGGCCCGGTCGGCCGGAAGCCTGTGGGCTGTGGCTCTGAGGGAAGGCATCCAGATGGATGGTCTTCCTGAGAACAGGGATGAGAGGGGGCACCCCTCCAGGGAGCCTCGAGGGGCGGGCAGGGCGCCCCAGCAGGTGGCTTTGAGAGAAGGAAGTTCCGGGCCTTGTGGCTCCGTGAGGCTGCATCTCAAAGTTGTGGTCCATTCACATCTTTCGTCTTCCCCTGAGGTGATCAACAGAGGGGGCGCCAAGCAGCGGTGAGAAGCTCGGCTTGGAGGTGCCCACCCTCCCCCGTGGACCAGCAGCTGACACTGCCAGGTGTGGAGGGGACTGTTGGGAAACAGTCGAGTCCTCAGTGGATTACACATGTCCCTCCCTCCAGTCCCCCTACAGCTCCACCTGGGACAGACCTACACACCCCTCACCCACGTGGGCCCCTCACACACACACCTACCCAGGTACCACATGGGTGGATATGGGAGAATGTCCCAACAAGGGTGGCCTCCAGTGAACAGGCCGCTCCTTTTATGAGGGAACTCAGGTGGAGGGGTACCTCTCCCTTTGCCTACGCCCAAGTGTGTCCCTTCTCTCTGTGGACAACTCCATGGGAGTCAAGTCCAGAGAAGGGCAGTGGTTATCAGAAGCCTGTCTACCTCTGCCCCTTCTAGAAGGGGCCAGAGGTCTCTGGGTTCCACCCACAGCAACCCCAGTAGGAGTCAGGCATCCAGGTAGGAGGCTGAGGGATGGGCAATTTGGCCGGGGAACAGGGTCTGCAACTGCGTCTCCTGCCAGGAACCGGGAAAGAGCCCTGGGCTGGCCCGCTGCTGGAGCCGCAATAGGAGCCTGAGCTGAGGAGGGCCCTGGAGAAGGAGGGGCCTAAGTAGGAAGCCACAAGTACTAGCAGGAACAAGCCCCCACCTGCAGCCAGGGAACCTGCCAGGTGGGGAAGCAGGTGGGGCTGTGCTCGAAGGGAGCGCTGCTGTCATGGCAGGGAGGATGGACCCGGGTGGGGGCACTTCACACGGAGGCTGAAGGCGAGGGAGTGTGGCATCTTTCAGAAAGTCCACCGTGGGGGTCCCTGGGCTGCCTCTGGGAGGGCGAGGGCACAAGGCTGCAGGTGCCCTGGAGCCCAGGCCAGGCCACAATGACGCTCAGGCCCTGGAAGGTGACCCAGTCGGATCTGCAGGTGCAAAGGCTCACTCTGGGGCAGTGTGACAGAGCCATGAGAGCAGAACAGAAGTGGGGGGAAGGACACTGTTCAAACACTCTGTGGGCTGGGGGAGGGGCAGAACAGGCAGCATCACAGGACTGCCTGCCCGCAGGTGGGAAGTAGGGGAGAGAAGAGGCAGTCAAGGGCTCTGGCTCAGGGTCTGCGTGGATGAGCCGTGCCCCGAGGCGGGCTCTGGGGCCCCCAGATGGCTAGCTGCTGGTACACACTCCGGGCTCCATATAACTCACTCTCTGGAACAAAGCTGTTCCTGTCACTTTCAACACAGCAGGCTGGAACATGACGCTGGGGGCGCCAGGCCAGGGCTGGCAGGCAGGGCTCATGAGGGAGGGGGTGCTCCTACAGCCAGGTCCCTAAGGTCTGGAGTAGAGGGTCTTCACCACCCCTCATAGTGCTGCCCTGGTCCCTCATCCCTCTCCAACCACATATTTGCACCCAAGACTGCCAGCCTCCATCACCTCCCTGCTTGGCGTGTCCCTGAAGCCCCACCCTCTCTCCCTATTCACAACTGCACGTACTTGGGCACACGCACTTTTACCCTGCACATCACTGCAAACATGCACCCTCGGTGTGCACACCCACACAACACAGGCCAGAGGTCAGGATTTCTGAGACCTGTTTCAACATCACCAGATCCACGCCCCACCCCCGAGATCCCTTGGTCCTATCCCTCCCCCTTCACACAAAACAGCCACCTACCTCTATCAGAGAACAAGAAAGGTCCAGTGGTCTTTGGTCTGGGAAGCTGAGGCTGGTGCAGGCCCCTCACCTCCTCTGTGCCCCGAGTGTGGCCATAACAACCAGCTCAGGGGCCTCGTCCTGGTGGTCCCCTCCTGGGCTTCCACTCAGCCTCCAGGCCACAGCCCCCAGGCAGAGGGCCCAGCCCTCTCCTGACCTGTCCCACCAGCTACATCCCCAGCTGGGCTGGGCTCTGGGTCGGGGAGGGGCTGGCTTCCTTGGAGTGGGCGGCCGTGAATGGCTGCTCTGAGCCTCTGGAATCCCAAAGGGCCATGGGAGGCTCCTAACAGCTAGGCTGGGCGGCCCTGTAGTCCAGGCCACCTGGGGCTCTGTGCCTGCTCCCTGCCCTCCCCATATCTGCTCTCCCATGGACTCTGACCCTGGAGAGATGCCTCCAGCAAGAAGGCCATACTCAGGTGATCACAGCACCAACAACCTCACATCTGCTTTCCGTCAGCATGGGCCCCACCTCCTCTTTAGTTCTGTGACCTCAGGCCTTCTTGCCCACCCAGCTAAAGTCTAGCCTCAAGAACGCTGCAGTTCCTGGAGGCCAAAGGAGAGACCGTCTGCTTCGACAACTATTCCCTGAGGACTCAAAGATAACACAGCCCTGGGCCTGTGGAGACCCACACAGCCACCCAGCCTGACTCTGGCACTGGAGGCTGGACTGGGCACCCTCTTTGGCCTCTATCATAGCAACAGTAATAATAGAGATGGTGATGATAATAGCTACCATTTACTGAACACTTGCTAAGAGCCTGGACTGGGAAGGAGCTCTTGTTCTGCTCAGGAAGACAGGTGTGTGAACAGATCCTTACAGTGTCTGTCGGACAGCAGCGACAGTAGGCGCCACCCCCAGCACTCACCCTGAGCCGGGAACTAGGCTGAATGTTCTCCTGGCATCTCCTTTAACCTTTGCCTCATCACCTGCCTTTTGCTGTTGAGGACATGACAGCCCACACAGCGCTGTGTGATCTGGTCTGTCTCCCCGTGCATTGCTCTCCTTAGCCAGCCAGCTTCTGGAGCCACGCTGGCCAATAGAACCAATAGAACGTTCTGTGATAATGGAAATATTCTATCTCTGTGTTGTCTACTGCAATAGCTACTACCCATAGGCGGCTATCGAGCACTTAAAACGTGGCTCCAGTGACCAGGGAACTAAATTGTTTATTTTATTTCATTTTAATTAGCGGCTACCATGGTGGTCAGCAAAGCTCTGAAGGGCCTGGACTTCATTCATTATTTGCTGGGTCCCAGGGCCTGGCAAGAATCAGCCTCAGTACATTTCTGTAGAATCAATGAACTGATGAATAAATGAATGAATGAATGGTGAATGTGTAGACCTAGGACCTTCCCCTCTTATCCATACTCTCCCGTTGGAGCTACAGGTTTTCAAACTTGGCTGTTCTCTTGTTACCAAGGCAACCTGCTGGCCAGCCTGCAGATGGGGAAAGGGAGCTTCTGAAGTTCTAACCCCCTTCCTTTCCTTCCCGTTTTGAGGCCTGAGAACCAGGCCAACTGGAGGAAGAACAGAGGGGTTGGAGGAGGGGGTAGCACATTCCATCTGGCCAGATAGGGTGGGGGGAGCCTTTCCTGGCCACCCCCATGAGACTGCATTATCTCTGAGGTGCAGGAACCCTGAGCTGAAGTCAGGGGTCCTGGGTTGTCTCTCCACTTTGGCCAACAATTCATTCAGCGGTTTCTGTCAGATCACGTGCCTTCTGGGCCTAAAGTGCCTTTTCAAAGAGGGACCAGGTATCCACATGTAGCCTCTTCAAGCTTAAAGGTGTAGAATTTTTTCATTTCACTCCCTGCCAGGACATTCAGGCCTTGGGAGTAAGGAATGAGTGTTGTACATCTCTGTACCCACCACCCCCAACCCTGCCCCTCTGCCTGGCTAGTGAGGGGCCTGGGGGGCACTGCCTGCCCAAGACAGTCATTACAAACCTGGCCTCAGCTGCCCTCTAGTGGCCCAAAGTGGCAAGGACCTCATGTACACAACCTTTCCCACCAAAGGAAAGATTGACAGGCCTGGAAGTGGCCTCAGGGGACAGACCTCCTAAGCAAAAATATCGTTGCGGTGGCCTCCCAGACAAGTGGCACAGGTTCCGGAGCCTCAAACCTGGGTTTGTTACGGCTGTGTGATTTTGAACAAGTCACAGTCTCTCTGAGCTCCAGTTTATCCATCTGTAAAATGGGGCTTTATCAGTCGGGACCGGTTAAATTATGCTGCAGTGAAAAACAACTACGAAATCCCAGGGGCTTATAACAGTGAAGGTTTACTTCCCATTCAGGCCCCAGATACACTGTGGTTTGGGGCAGCTGAGGCTCTGCTGCTCTGTGTCGTCTTCATTCTGGGACCCAGCAGCCACCTTTAGGCGCCACCGGTCCCTGTGGCGGAGGGAAGGACGGAGTGCTGAATCGTGCACTAGCTACTACATGCTTCGGCCTGGACTCACTTCTGATCACAACTCACTGGCGAGAACCAGCTGCCAATACAAGGAGGTGTAACCCTGCCATGTGCCAGAGCTGAGGGCCAGAACACTTGGTAAGCAGCCCTGCCGACCCGCTTACACGGCTGTGAGAATGCAGGGAGAGGTGCGGTGAGCTCAGTCCCTGCTAGCCATTAAAATTGTGTCTCTCGATCCTGATTTCCTGTTTTATTTATCCTCATGGTTTCCTGTAACTGTGACATCAGTTCCAGCTGTTCACAGCTGCAGATACAGCGAGGGGAACGGACCTGCCAGGGTTCACACAGTGAACCCGTAGCTGGACGCCCAGCTCTCCAGGATCCAAATTCTGAGCCCTCTCCCACATTATGGGGTGGGGCAGAAGTTTCGCCCACCCAGGGGTCTCTGTAAGGGCATTGACTGACATTGTGATGGTTTTGCAGGGGACACTGCAGCCCCTGCCCTCCTCCCAAAGCTGGTCCCTCGGCCTTCCCAAGCTCTTCCTGCTCTGCCAGAGTGGAGAACGAGGGGGTGGAACAATGACAAGCCTGTGCCGTCCCCCGGGGCCAGAGTCCGAACATTGTAGCCATTCCTTCGAAGGGACCCTGCCCATTCCCGCCTCCCGTCCTCCTGCTCTGGGTCCAGCCCAGACACCACCACCATATCCTGACAGCTCCCAGATGGTGGGGAGGGAAAGCTCCCAGGACTTTGCAAAACCTCCAGAGGCATTTTAAAAACCTGCAAACAGCCTGACCCCCAGGAAGCCTTCACGCCTCTCTAAAATCTTAGTCTCTAAGCAGGCGGGTTGCCTCTGGCGAGACTTCTAAAGAGACTGGCCCCACTCATCAACAAGCATGCTTTCATGAAGGCCCTGTCCAGTGCCAGGCAGGCTTTGGGTTGAGACCAGAAGACGCCGCCGCTGCTCTCCACAGACACGGGCACAACATCACAACACAAGAGTAAGGCTAGAATGGGAAAAGCTGCTGGTGGAGTCAGGGAAAGCTTCCTGGAGGAGGTGGCAACTGGAAGGCTCTCTCCCTCTGAACTTAACCCTTACGTGGAACACCACTTTCTGGTTGTTCAGTCTCCCCTGCCACCACTTACTGGCGTGCCATGAGTCAACCACGTGACAGCACTCACCAGTCTTAGACAGGATGGGGTTCTCTCTGGTCTCCTGCCAGCTCCTTTTCCACCCCCCGCCTTCAAACCCAGCTCAGTCCTTTCATCCTCCAGGAAGCCTCCCTTGGCAAACCTCTTCTCTCTTCACTTTCGCACACACACTTCTCTTGCCACATCTAGTTGTATAATTTGTCTTCACGTCCATCTGCCCCTCCCGTTAGTCAGCTCTTGATTCAGGGGCTGCATCGTTGTCTTTGCATTCTTGGTGACAGATTGGGGTAGAGCAGGCATGTGACACGTCTCTGTAGGGCTCAAGAGTATTTTTTAAAATGTTCTTTACTTTTAGAGAGACGGGAAGGGAAGGAGAGAGGGAGAGAAACATCAACCAGCTAGCTGCCTCTCGCACGCCCCCCACCCAGGCATGTGCCCTGAGCTTTCTGACTGTCTCCTTTGACATTTGCCATACCCGGTGAGGCAGGCGGGGCAGGACAAATAACCAGGTCTCTACAGAGAACTAGACAGTAGCTTTGCATCATGTGTGAGGCTCCGGCAGGGGACATTTCTGAACTTTAATCGTCTGTGATTCTCAGCACCCGGCACACAGAATCGCTGGGAGAGCCCTGGCTGGTGTGGCTCAGTGGATTGAGCATGGTCCTGAGAACCAAAGGGTCACCGGTTCGATTCCCAGTCAGGGCACATACCTGGGTTGTGGGTCAGGTCCCCAGTTTGGGGCACGTGAGAGGCAACCACACATTGATGTTTCTCTTCCTCTCTTTCTCCTTCCCTTTCCCACTCTCTAAAAATAAATAAATAAAATCTTTAAAAAAAAAAAAAAAAAAGAATCTCTGGGAAAATTTGGTCATGTGTCTGAGAGTTAAGGAGACGTGCCCTGAGACATAAAAACAACAACTGAGCCCTGGCTGGTGTGGCTCAGTGCATTGAGCACTGGCCTGAGAACCAAAGGGTCGCTGGTTCGATTCCCAGTCAGGGCACATGCCTGGGTTGTGGGCCAGGTCCCCAGTAGGGGGCACACATGAGAGGCAACCACACATTGATGTTTCTCTCCCTCTCTCCCTCCTTTCCTCTCTCTCTCAAAATAAAAAATAAAATAAATAACTGAGAGAACGACTTCTGGGGGTCTGAAAGCCTGCTTCACATCCTGAGCCGTTCAGGGCCCCAACATCCTGTCCTCACGGCAATGTCCCTCTTCTTATCCAAACTAGTCGAGCTGGGGTGTGTGTCCCTTGCAATCATCAGTCCCAGTCCCAGCGCATGCACATGGTTTCTGCTTGGGCCCTTCTCGGCCTGCCCTTGACCGTGGCTGGGAAACAGCTTTCTGATAAACAGGGCAGCCCTGAGCTTCCGGGCCTGGCCTCGCACCTCTGCGCACTTAAGTTGGCCCTGAAGGATCCAGAGCTTTATCCTGTAAGTTTACTTCTTCAGGGGAGGGAGCCCAGAATACACTGGGGCTGGCACTGCAAGAGAAACTGAGGCAGTGTGGCACTATCTACCCAGTGGGTGGGGCTGGTCCTCCCCCTTCTTGGGCAGGGTGGTCTGAAAGGTCCTGGAAAGGCCCCACCCTCCACTGGGTCCTCGGAGTTCCCACTCAGCTGCCCGCCTGCCTCCGCCACATGCCACCTGCCCTGGCAGCCTCTACTCAGAGCCCCAGCTCACATGCTCACCCATCTCTGGGGGTTCCTGTCTACCCTCACTCTGCCTCAGACTCCCAGTCCCAAACCCAGCTGGCAGTAACCACGGGTCACCCTGGGTGGGTCACTTCTCTCTGAGCTTGTTTCTTCCTCTATGTAACAGTGTCTCAATACCTCTCGTTTCTCGCCCATCCCTTCCCCTCCTTCAGGGAACAACTGCTACACCCACACTCCCACAAACCACGTGGTCAGTAGAGCTGACCCCTACCCCCAGCGCCAGTGGAGGGCACCAGAGCTATCTGGCACTCTGGGTACCCCGCCTCTTGAGCTCATGGGCCCTGGGGCTCACGGGAATCACACCCTGAGCTTTTGCTGGAACAAGACACATGCTGTCCCCTGAAGTCAAGGTGCTGAGGGCTGGACAAGCCAGAGCACCTTACCCCTCCCTGTGTGCAGACAGTCCCCGTGAGAATGAAGCAAGACTGAGCGAGATAGAGAGATGGACAGAGGACATGTCCCAGTAACGTCCTAGAGGCCTAAGGTCCAGCCTGTGTCCAGAACTGAACCCTTTTCTCAGCTGTTTTCAGTTTGGTTTCTTGCACCTGCAAGAGTCCTGGGCAGTAGTGAGAGGGAGCTGCCTGGTGTGGGGGGGGTCAGTGCTGTGAGGCTCAGATGCAGCAGGGCCGGAGCCGGGCGAGGGTGAGGCAAGAGAAGTGCCCAGGATGTGGAACTGAAGAAAGCACTCAGCTGTGACCCTGAGGGGCCTCTCTGGCCCCACCCTCACCTTGCTCTGCAAGACAGTTTCTGGCTTTGCCCCAGGGAGGAAGAGCAGCACCCACCTCAAGGTGACAGAAGACAGCCCTGCCCTCCCTGACTCCTTAGGGGAGGCATGTGCAAGAGCAAGCCCTCGTCTGGGGTCCGGAGGGCCAGTCCACTACTCAGCTCGCTGCCTGCCCTGTGGCCTCAGGCAAATCCCTATGAAAATGGAATGGTAGCTGTCTCACCTGTTCCCCACCTTTCAAAGAAGTGGACTTTTTAAATGGACATGCAGCCACACAGCTAAAGACTACACTTCCCAGCCTCCCTTGCAGCTAGGAGTAGCCATGTGACTAAGTTAATGTGTGGATATAAGGGGAAGGGAGAGGTACATCCATCTGGGAGGAGGTGGCCCCTTCCATCCTCCCTGCCCCCTGCTGCTGGGGATGTAGAGGATCCTCCCGGACTGGGCCAATATCCCAGGCGCAGAAGCTGCCTGAGGAGAGCAACTCAGGTCCCTGACGACTGCGGGGAACCGGCCACTAGACCAGCTCTGGACAAGCTCCCCATGGAGTGTACCATGAGAAAGACAGAACACTCTTTGGTTTAAGGCACTGCTGTTTTGCATCTCCATGCCTGAATTTATATTGTAACAAACTCCCTACCCCAGGGATCCCTGTTAGCCGTTTTGGTTGTCCCTACTAGGGGCAGAGGCAAGTGCTACTGGGTAGAGACCCAAAGGTGCACAACGTCCTACAACGCACAGCACAGACCCCCAGACAGAGAATGATCCGGGCCAGAATGCCTATGGAGCTGCTGCCGAGCTCTGCTCTGCCCTCCCTGAGGTTCAGTATTCCCACCCCCGTTGTGTTTTCTGTGCAGACCCAGCGAGATGACAGATGTGCGCCTACCTTCAGGAAAGGCGATAGTCCCACAGAGATACTCATGACATCTTTTTATTGCAATAAGTTAAGATGGAAGCCCCAGGGGAAGAGAGCGAGGCAGGTTGCCGATCTGTGTCCACAACGAGGCAACAGTGGTCCACATAGGAGGAGGGTTCAGGGTGGGAGGGGTTGGGGGGCTGGGGGACCTGGCTCAGGAGAAAGGGCAGAGTGAGGGGGCGGGAGCTGCTGCTAGCAACCCCCAGACTGTCGCTGGAGCTCACCCCACCCCACACCTCCTGCCTGGGCCCCCCTCACCCCCCAACACACACCTCCTCCCCTCCCTGGTCCGTCCACTTTCCCAGACTCTCTCTCTCTTACATACCTCCTTCCCCATGGTCTTGCCCCTCTCACAGCCCTCCACACACACTAATGCCAAGTCTGAGCCCAGAGGGGTGGGGGCTGGTCTGGATCAAGCTGACCCTCCTCCAGATGGGGCCCTTTCCTGGTGTCAGCTTGGAAGCCGGCCACCGGAAGCTGTGGGGTCAGTGCCACTGGGTCGAGAGGGGATCTGAGTGTAAATGGAGACTCAGTGGGGAAGTGGGAGACCTGGAGGCTCAGGACTCCAGGTGGAGGAAGGGACAGGAGTGCTAGGCAGCATGAAGGCACTGGGGGCCAGCAAGGGACATCCCAAGAGCTGGGGAAGGCGAGCACAGGGTGAGCTACCCTGACATGGGGAACCAGCCCTGGGCCAGTGGCAGCAACACCTCAAAGCACCCAGGTGCCCCATCTTTCCACAGCCAGGGTCTGCCCCCAGCACCCAGGGACGTTTGCTGGGAGGGATGGCCTGGAGGCCCAGAGGTCGTCCTCCCTTTGCCCCAGGGTCTCCAAGCTGGGTGGGGCTGGGGAGGGTGACCGGTGCCCAACCCCCAGCCCAGAGCCTTCAGCTCAGACCTCTGGGCCTCCGAAGGCCAGGTTGTCACGGACCATCAGTGTCTTGCGGAGGTCACGGTCCACCACAGGACGCTGCATACGCCACTTGTGTGCCTCCTGCAGGCCGGGCTCGAAGTAGTAGATGCAGGCGCCGAAGCCCACCAGGATAAGGACAGAGATGACCAGGTAGACAGGCACGAACCAGTCCAGGAAGTGCGGCATCGCGGTGGCCTCAGCTGCTGAGACAGAGGTGGTGAGGGCCAGCAGAGGTGGCCCATGTCCTGCCCTCCATCCCCGGAGGTCCACAGAGTTTCCCAGAGCCAGGGGGGTCTAAGCATCACTTTCTGGATGGGAAACCTGAGCAAGGGCAGACTCCCTGAACAGGTAGCATCACAGGTGGCTCAGCCCCTCTCCAGCACATTGCCTCAGGCAAGGTGCCTAACCTCTCTGGGCCTTGGCATTCTCCCCTGTGGAAGGGGACACTAACAAAGCCTCATGAGGATCACTGAGGTGACAGACCCCTCAGAGCACTCGGTAAAGGACAGCTTGGGCGATGCCTCCTCTGAGCTGCACCAACTGCGCAGTTTAGTGACAGAGGCTGCTGCCGCCTGTCCCCTCACAGATGGGTGGGTCCCCAGCCACCCACACATCCTGGCCAGGTGTGACTGGGGAAAGTGTGGCAAATAAACACCTATCCCCAGGGGACTTGGCTGAAATCGACAGGGGCCACAAAGGCTCCTGAATTCAAGCCCATGCTCGATGTCAAAATTATAGGAGTACAAACACAGGAGCCAGCCCCCAAACTTGGGCCTCGGTTTCCACTTCTGTAAAATGGGAACAAAAATAATGCCAAAGGTCGTCAGGCTAGTGTGACTCTTAAATGGATTAATTGATGTGAAGTGCTCAGAACCAGCGCCTGGGACAACGTAAGTGCTATACAGTAGTTTGTTCTTATTTTCTGAGACTCAGTTTCCTTTTCTGTAAAATGGGGATCCAAGTAGGACCCACTGCTTAAGGGTTTTGGGTGAGGAGCCCCCTCTGCCTGCCAGGAAGGGAGAGAACAACAGGCCTATAGGGTGGGTGTGGCGGGCCCCATAGGACAGAAACTGAGGCCCAGATGAGTTCACTTGGCCAGGGTTGTCCAACTGGGAGCTGGACCCAAGCCCCAGGGATGTGCTGAGGTCTGAGTCCTCCTGGGAGGTGGGGAAGACACATGAGCAAAAGCCCACCTTGGCTTCTGGGGGGGAAAGAAAGGGACCAGAAGGAATGACCCCCAGCTTCTGGCACCTCTGTCTCCAAACTCCACTTCCTCTTGTGCCCCTATTTCCAGTGGGTCTGCGAGGTGGGCTGTGACCCAGGGGAGGGAGAGAAGCTGCTTGCCAGTCCTGCATCCATCTGGAGCCCCATCCCTGCACCCCAGAGTCCCCACTCACTGTTCCGAGGCACCTATTCCTGCAGGAATAAGTTGAGGACCACTGTAAAGGCATGCAGTCAGCCTAGCACAGCGCCCTTCTCCCCGCCTGCCTTTCTGGAGCACCAAGAATAGAATTCAGAATTGCCTGGTGCTGCCTGGAGTGAGGGGGGGACATAGGGAAGGGAGTCCCCAAGCAGAAAGGCTGCTCCAAACTCGCCCGACAAAAGCCAAGGTGATTCGTGCCAGCCCCCTTTCAGCTTAAACATGAGAACAGGGTGCTCGGGCGGAGCAGAAGTCATTTCAGTGGTGACATGTGAAGCAGAGTTCAGGGTCCCCCAACCTCTCCGGCCCTATGAACAAAATCCCAGGCATTCAGGGGCAGACTGAGGGCCCCTAGCCCTTTGCCTGGCTTCTTGGTGGACTGGCCAAGTTGAAGCAAAACACTCACTGGCTTTCTTTGTGACCTTGGCCACGCCTCACCCTCTCTGGACCTCAGGGTTCCCCAGACACAGTGACAGGGTTCGAGTGTGGGGTTACCGGGTGATCTGTAAGGAATTTTCCAGTCCCATTCCAACCAAGGTCCTGTCCAGGACAGTGTGCAGGTTGCACAGCCCCTCTCTCTCCCTGCCTTCCGAGCCACCGGCATCACTCGGTCCCCCACCCACCGCATGCCCGCAGACCCACCTCACGCCCTGCAGACAGAGGCCTGGTCCGGGGCTCTGCACTGAGCTCACCACCTCAGCCTGAGCAGCTCAGCGGTTCAGCATTGGCCCGTGGACTTAATCATAGCTGCTAGCTGCTATCCCCAGAGACACTGCCATCTGCAGCCGTCCTGGGTGCTGGAGACAGAGAAAGGGTGAGGCCAATGCCTCCCACGGGAGACAGAGCTTCTCAGGCCCAGAGCTTCTGGCTGGACCAGAAGGAAACAGTCCTGGACTGGTTCAGCACCCTGGTACCTCTCCCTGCCCATCAGAGACCCTTCCCTCTGTCCCCCACCCTCAGGATGGCGGGAGGTGGGACCTGTCTCAGCCAATCAGCAACCTGGCAGAGCAAGGGCTTTATCCTCTGTTGCCCTGGCAACCATCCCTTTCTTCTGGATCCCTGGCACTGTGCACGTGGTACAGTGATGACAGACAGGGCGGGTTTGGGGGAATCTGGAGAGGAGTGGGAGCCATTCACCCAGGTCACACGGCCCCATAGCTGGAGGGCCTGGAGAGGAGGGGACCCCGTTGGGACACATGGAAGGTTTGGAGGCTTGCCAGTTGAGAACAGGGAGAGATCGAGGTCTTTGGCAAGTGGATGGGGACACAAGCAGTTACCAGTAGAACCAATGAGGATCATATGTTACAGAGGGGAGAACAAAGACGGAGCCCGAGAGTCCGGGCACATCGGTCCAATGCTGCTTTCGCCGCGAGCCAGACCGTTTTCAGCGCTTTATTTACGTTACTCATTCACTCGTCACACAGCAAGGAGGTGGCAATGCCAGGGTCTGAGCCCTGGTCTGGCTCCCTCGCAGTGGCTGCCCCTCCCAGTTCCGCCTCACCAGCCCCACCGCCCCCCTGGCTGGGATATGGCCTAAGATAGCTGTGGGTCCCGGGCCCTGAGCACCCCCACATGCTAGGCACGGCCCCCCATATTTGTCTTCCAACTTGGTTGGTGTCGTGAGCGTATTGTGGGATGAGGCGGCTACAGCTCAGAGAGGTAAAGCTGCCTACCTTCTCCTTCTTCTAGGTCACTGAGCTTCACAGTGACAAAGCTAGGGAGGGAGTGGCCTGGGTCCTCCTTCCTGTGTTATAGACAAAGTGTTTGCAAAGCCGGTGCCCGACGAGCACTCCTTAAACAGCAGTAGCTTTTGTCTCAGGAGAGAGCAGCCCAAGAGGCCCATGGGGCGGAGGAGAGGCTGTCCCCAAGAGGTTCGTTCCCAAAAGCCTGAGGACAGGCAGGTGGGAAAGGGTGTGCGTGAGATGACTTCAACACCCTGGGTCCCCCACCCACAGACACCCTGCCAGCTCTGGGCCCCTGCAGGGGTGGTGGGTCCTCCCCAGCATATGCAGGGCAAGGTAGAGGGAGTTGGACTTCATGGAAGGCTTCCAGTGAGGTGTGCGGTGCGCACAGGAAAACACAAATCTAAGGCATGAGTTTTTACCTGTGCATACACCTGTGTGACCCTCCCCAGAAGGCCGTCTAGGATACTTCCATCACCCCGGACAGTTTCCGCCTGCCTGGGCCGGTCACAGTGAGCGCCGCTTCCCAAAGGCACTCGCTGCTCTGATTTCTATCACCGTGGGTTAGTTCTGCCTGCATTTGTATCCCCATCAATGGGACCACAGGGTGCGCGTTCTTTTTGGGTCTGGCTTGTCACTCAGCACACTGCTTTCGCTGTTCACCGACGCTGCGTGTACAGCCTGTTTGTCCCTCCACCACAGAAGGGCGTTCGGGTTGTCTCCAGCGCTGGGCTGTTCTGAGCGGAGCTGCCAAAGTGCTTTACCCCAGCTGGGAGTGGGAGGGCAGGGAGGAGACGGGGACAAGGACAAAAGGGCATGGAGACACCCCGGGGTGGGGGGGGGTTTGTTCGTTCTTCTGATGGAGGTGGTGGCTTTCTAGGTGTACAGATATGTCGTAGCTTATCAAATTGTGCGCTTTAAATATGTGTAGCTTATTATAAGTCAACTACACCCTAATAAATCTGTAAAACATGTGATCAGTGGCCTCTAGATAATGTTTTAGCCTCATGATTCTTTATTCACACAAAAGCTTATGGGAAGCTCAGTGTCCAGAGCTGCTTTGTTAAATGGTGGGATGGGGTTTCTGGACCCCAGCCTCGCAGCTTCCCCCTGCCCCTCACAGTGCCCCAGAGACATCTCCTCGGGGCTCCACAGAAGGCCCAGAGGGTCTCAGAGGCCCCGCCAGCTCGCGGTGTTCTCGAAACAAAACCTCCAGGCCTGGGTCTGGCCTTCCTGCCAATCTCCACCTTTCCTACACACAGCTATTTTCTATGGCACTGGTCCATGTGACAAGCACCCAATCACCTGACACCTAAGCCAACAATCACCTCCCCAGCGCAGTGTTGCATGAGTTCCCGAGGGATTCTTCATGCATCTTCGTCTGGGCTCCTGCTGCTCCAGGTGGCTGTCACCCACTGTGCTGCATTTGATTGTTGTCATCTGCCCATCCACCATGGACAACTCCCTGGAGCGGGGATGACATGCCTGGTGCTGCGGTCAGTCGCCCAGCACCAGGCCTGGCCCACGGCAGACACTCAGCACATGTTGGCTGAATGGCTCGGCTCAGTCCCTGCTACAGAGGGATGACCAGGGTCCGAAGTTTTTCCATGACTCTCTAAGGGCCTCCGTCGCCTGGCCCTCCATCACCTCTGTGGCCTCATCTCCGCCCACTCTCCTGTCTCCATCTGCTTCAGCCACAGGCTTCCTGCAGTTCCTCCGAAGAGTCAGGCATGCTCCCCCAGGGGTCTCGGCACTGGCTGCTCCTTCTGCCTGAAGGCTCTGCTGCAGTGCAGGTAAATTGGCCCCTCTCACTAAATTCAGGCATCGGCTCAAACATCACCTTCTTCCAGAGGCCTCCCCTGACCTGAAGTAGCTTCCTCCTACCCACCTCCATTTACCCCCTCGCCTGCCTCACTGTATTTTCACAGTACTCATCACCACCTGACTTCCACGGAGTCCCCCCCACACCCCTTGCCATTGGGGAATCGAAGCCCCATCTGTGCTGGGGCAGGGGTTCCAGGAAGCCATTTACTTCCAGCTCTTTCTAAGCAAGATACTAGTGCCATCTGCAGTGCGACGGGTTTGGGTTAAACAGGGAGTATGCCTCCGCTCTCCCAGAGGTCACAGCAATGAGCACACTGAGCGAGCTCGGTCTGACTTCCCCAATACACTGAGCCGATCAATACTGTCTGATTCATCCACGCTCTCAGGGTGGGGCACTGGGTCTGCCCTCCAAAATATTGACGAAATCAATCACTGCTGAGAATCAGTGGATGCATGAATATAATGAATGAATAGAAATCAATCCATTCATTCAACAACTATTTATGGAGCAACTACCATGTGCCAAACACTTTTTAAGGTGCTGGGCTGAAAAACTGGTACAGTCTCTGCCCTCACGCGTCTTGCACTCTGGCTGGAAAGATAAGGAGCAAGTAATTATGCAACTGTTGGGAGAAGCCATCCTGCCATGGGCCCTGAGCATCCCTGAGTATCCTAAGCAAGACCCTGAGAGCTCCTTACCAAGGCCATTTCTCAGGGCTGTGATGGCAGCCAGCAACCGTGAGGAGTGACATAACAGCTCCTCGGGGACGAAGAACAGGACAGGGGGAACTAGCCCAAACAAACACGAAGCCCTGGCTATTGGTTTTACCGTGAGCAATAAAGTCCTTTGTCTCTTGCTAAGGAGCTTCATGGCTTCTGCCAACATCCATGAGATAGTAACAGACTATTACAAAACAGCAATAAACAGTTTATTAGTTTGAAAGTATGGTAAAATCTCAGAGGCTGCACAGTTCTTGACGATGTGTTTGTTAAGTGGAGATTAGCGTTATTAAGAAACTAGAGCAGAAAAAGGGAGATAAGGAGAACGGGAGCCTTGCTATTTCAGATAGGTCATTACGAAAGGCCGCTCGGAGAGGGAAACATGGGAGCAGAAACAGGAATAAGTGAGGAAACAAGCCATGTGACTACTTGGCAGTGGACCACTTCAGCCAGAGGCAGCCACGGGGGCAAATGTCCTGAGGCGGGGGATACGTTGAGTATTTGAGGGACAGCCAAGTGGCCCGTGTGGCTAGAGGAGCTGTAGAAGACAGAGGAGGAGATGAGGTCAGGGAGACTGCTGGGGGGGCAGAACACGCTGAGCCTCAAAAGCCAAATGAAGCGCTTGTGATGTACTTCAAGATGGGAACTGCTGGTGGTTTGGGTTTTTTTTTAAGATTTTATTTATTTATTTTTAGAGAGAGGGAAAGGGAGGGAGAAAGAGAAGAGGGAAACATCAATGTGTGGTTGCCTGTTGCAAGCCCCCTACTGGGGACCTGGCCTGTAACTCAGGCATGTGCCCTGACTGGGAATTGAACCGGGGACCCTTTGGTTCGCAGACCAGCACTCAATCCACTGAGCCACACCAGCCAGGGCTGCGGGTGGGTTTTGATCAGAGATGTGGGTTGTTCTGATTTCTGTGTGGAAAGGATGGTTCTGATTGTTGTGTGGAGAACAGCCTGTAGCCCTGGGGACCAGGGGGCAAACCTGGAGTCAGCCAGAAGGCCCTGTGGAGATGTTGGTGGCTTGTCTTGGCAGTAGTGGAAGAAGTAGGGGAGGCAGTGGGAAGGGGTCAGGATGCATGTTAACATTAGAACCCGTAGGCTTGCTTAAGGGCTGGTTGTGAGTTGCGAAGGGCCAAAAATGACCCCAAGGTTTTGTTCTGAGCAGCTGCAAGGTTAGAGTCAACTGAGATAGGGGAAGACGGGGAAGGGGCAGGTTTGGAAGGAATCAGGAGTAGGGTGAATGAGCATGAATGAGCAGAAATGAACGAATGAATCATTGAATACCTTCTTTCTCCGAGGCATAAAATAGAAGGCCTGTCCCGTGGGCAGCACTTTCGGAGTCTGAGGCCCGCGCTGGAACACCCCCTCAGAAAAGGAGGTAGCGTTTCCTTTAAGAGGGCTCCGGCCCGCTCTGCGAAACCCCGCCCAGGGAGAGTCACGTGCCCCTCAGGGAGTGGGCTGCAGCACGGTTTGAAAGCAAAGCGCGCGCGCCGCCTGAGTAACGATTTGGCCTGCGACTGAGATGTCGGTGTTGCGGCCGCAGGACCAGCTGCCTGGCCTGAACGCGGCCACTATATTGGTAGGCGTCGGCAGCCCCGCTTCCCCTGCCCACCTTTCCTCCTGGGCCGTGCTTCAGCTATGCGGTTCCCTGCGCTCTCCGGCGTGCTGGCTCGCGCGGTTCCGGCAAGGGTGTGGTGGGCGGGATAGCCACATTCTGAACCAATCGGAGAAGCCTCCCTCTGAAGCTGAGGGACGCCCCCCCCCACCAATAGGTGCACGGCGGGCTCTTTTCCGGTTTGTGATTGGTTTCTAGCTTGGGGAGACCGCGCACCGGGTAGGTAGCTAGTGGCTGAGATCCGCGCGGGGCGGGGACTTAGCTTTCCCTGGTCGCAGAGGGCTTCCGGAATGGTCTGGCAGTCCGAAGAAGGGTTTGGAAGGTAGTGAGTGCTGTGCGGACAAGACCCGATCGATGCAAATCTCAGGCCCCCCCACCCGTGCCTAGCAGAGTCTTCCTTCGGTAAATAGCGCCCTGCGCGCTAAAGCCAGAATCCTGGGAGTCGCTGCCGCCTTCGGTCTGTGCCCAGATCCCCATGCCCTCCAAAGGGACTGCTGTGCCCAGGTATCAATCGGCTGCCTTCTCTCTCTGGGCAGCTGGTGGGCACTGAGGATGCTCTTCTGCAGCAGCTGGCCGATTCGATGCTCAAGGAGGACTGCGCCTCCGACCTGAAGGTGTAAGTAGTTGAGGCTGGGGTTGTCCGATCGCTTGGCTGTGGCCTGGGCGCAAGGGAGACCAGAGGAGCCACCCGAGGCCGGCGAAGGTGGAGCAGGTTGGCCAACCCCTTAACCATCCTTAACTCGTGGTCTGCCCTCGCTGACCCTGCGGGCATCTGGTAGCACCCCATCTGAGGTATCCCCCATCACTCTCTGCCACATACTTGTTCTCGTCCTCTAAGACTTGTCACCACAAGAAATTTCCTTGTTCACCTGTTCATTTACTTGTTTCCAACCCACCATGCCCATGGACCCCAAGGTCAGCCCCTTAGGGCCTTTGGCTTTTGTTCCCTGGTGAATCCCCAGTGCCTTGAGCAGTCCCTGGCACAGCATATATGTATCCCCCAAATTTCGAGGAAAAGTGACTAAGGAAGTATATTTTGTTTTCCTCCTAACCTGATGGGAAGTAGAAACAGCTACTGAGGGAGTCAGCTGCTGTATGTGTGGGGGTGACTTTGCAGTGATAGAAAGATAAACTTCCAGGGTCCATGCTGAAGGAGGATGATCCAAATCTACAGGGCATTTCCTCCACGAGGGAGCTGGAAATGCCCCTTACTAGGCAGAGGGAATCCTGTTACAGCATTTCCACAAATCTCTGATGAAAGACTGTCCGTAAGTCTGTCTGTCCTGTACGTGTCTTGCTGGGCTCTTAGGCCACAGAATGTCAAACACAACCAACCGTCTCAAACCCATAACTTAGAAATAGGAAAGGATTTTTAAAAAATTATTCATTCAGTTAGCGCCAAGGTAAATGGGAAATGTGGACAAAACTGCCTACACCGAGTAAAGGGGAAAGAAGTGTCATGGAAACCCTTGCAGAAAGGTGCAAGTCACATGACATGCAGAAGTCTGATGAAGAACCCACTCTGGAAAAAGAAGAAAGCTCCTTCTTGAGTGTTTCATGCTACTGAGAAATTTAATAAGAACCCGTATTTTTAAAAAAGATTTTATTTATTTTTAGGGAGAGGGTAAGGGAAGGAGAGAAACATCCATCAGTTGGTTCTCGTGACCAGGGACTGAACCTGAAACCCAGGCATGTGCCTTGACCGGGAATCAGACCGGCTTTGCTAGATGACACCCAGCCAACTGAGCCACACTGGTCAGGGAAGGAAACTGAAATTTTAAGAGGCATTCGCAGACCAAATGATAAAAGGACAGAATGACAGAAAAAGGGAGGTCGCAGAGCTAAGGGCAAAAATGGACTAAAAATAATACAATATGCAGTCTACCAAATAGAAACAGCAACATCAGAGCAGATGTAGTGCAGCACTTTAGTTATTTACAAAGAAGAAAGATTTGAGAAAATCACAACAAAACAATGTTCAGAGATGTAGTAGAAGAAAACTTCCCTGGAATGAGTGAAGAGTTCAATTTTTCCATTAAAAGGGAACTATACACTTTATTCCAGGAAAAATGGACACAGAACACTTGATGTCAACGTAAGTTATTGAACTTCAAGGGCGAATGATTCTTCAGACTTTCAGACAGGAAAGGCAAATCCCCCATAGGGTCATCGGTTCAGTCCGTTGCCAGATGTTTCCAGTTTCTGCATTTGGAGCACACAACAGAAACCGAAGTCTGCTTTTTGACCTTTTGTGGTTTTGTGGAACCAAGTGACTAGTTCTGGCCAATGAGCTCGAAGCAGAAAAATGATTATCTCTTTATTCGTGAACGATTTCATTGACAGTGAGACCTCCTCAGTGCCCTTTGCCATTCCCATGGCAACCAGCAGTGTTCCAGAGTGGCAGCCTCATCCGTCTAGGTCCAAGGTTATAGTTGGAGCAAAATGTAAATATATGGGATAATAACAATAATAATATGTATTGTCCAAATGGTCGGGTAAGCTATAAGAATTTTCTCATGTTTGTATAATAGAGAATCAATGCAATACAGATAAAATTGAAACATGTGGTTTAAAATGATATCAATTTCCTGATTTTTTCATAATTTTTTTCTTAATTGGGTCCTTTCAGGAAATAGTCTCTGTGATTAAAAAACAATTTATCCAAGTTCATCTATTTTTTTCAGTTCTACTTTTTTTTTTTTTGCTTTCATTAAATACAAATAAAATTAAATTAATACTACCATCCTATTTTTTTAAAGTTTTTATTTAGTTAGTTTTAGAGAGGGGGGAAGGAAAGGAGAAAGAGAGGGAGAGAAACATCCATGTGTGGTTGCCTCTCACATGCCCCCTACTGGGGACCTGGCCCACAACCCAGGCACGTGCCCTGACTGGGAATCAAACCAGCCACCCTTTGGTTCTCAGACCCGCACTCAATCCACTGAGCTACTGGCCTGTTTTAGATTCTATCTATTCTCATGTCCAAATGTGTATAGTACGTTACGTACATGAAGAGATGTTGAGAAAAATGCTCTAATGTTAATAGTAGCAATTTGACTTCCGTTTTTTTTTGTACTTTCTGATGTTTCCTGAATGGTAAGATGGGAGATGGGTAATAGCAGTATGTAGAAATGGGCAGAAACAGGGTTCAAGAAAAACCTTCCAGTGCATCTTTGACAACCAAAAACCAAGTCCAGACAAGAACAATGAGGGTGGTGTGTCCAAGGTCACACAGCTGCTAATAGACAACTGGAATTTGAGCCCCCTTCTGTCACACTCCCAAGGAGTTCAGCCTTAACCCCTAAATTTCACAGTCAACACCCCGCCTTCTGAGCCTGGTGCCCTTGCAGCAGTGTGGCTTGCCATCCTCTATCCAAAACTCCCTCTTGCAAGGCAGTTACTAAGCAGCTCCTCTCTGGCAGAGGAGCCAGCAGAAGGCAGCCTGGGGAGGGCTGTCTCTGCCCTGCCCTGTGCTCCCCGAGGGGTCTCCCCACAAGGGTGTCAGGTGCCTCGGTGAGGTGCCCATGACAGCCTCTTCTTCTAGGAAGGACAGCATGTGTGTGGTCACGGGAATGTCCTACAATTTCTTGTTTTTCAGCCACTTGGCACAGTCCCTCCCTCTGCCTTCCAATGTGACTCGCCCCCGAATTGACCTGATTGTGTTTGTGGTCAACCTTCACAGCAAGTACAGGTGAGAGCCAGCAGCTGGGGCTGTCGGGGCTCAGGTGGACCTGGCAGAGCCGTGTACTTGGACAGTGACCTTGGTTATGGGGAGGAGAGGGGGCAGGGAGAGGCTGCCTGGGGTTAACTTGGAGGGGGAGCAGGGGGAGTCAGGATGTTTAGAAGACAGTGAAAAATCCTGGCAGTGTCATCTGTCACTTAGCTGAGGTTCTCTGGGGTCTGCCCTGCATCCCTGACAGCAGGCCAGTGACGAATGACACAGACCCCTGTCCTCCACGTGCTCCTAAGCCCTTGGGGCAAGGGGCTGGACTTTCAAATGCTGGTGAAGCCCAAATGACTTCTGACTCTCAGGACTTAGTCAGGGTAGACTTTCTGGTGGAGGTGACACCTGAAAGGTGAGAAGGGAGGAGTTGGCCAGGTACAGGTGGGAGTGTTTAAACGAGGCGCCAGGCTTAAATGCCATCGTGACCTGATGGGAAAGCAACTCAGCAATACCTGCATGCGTTTTTAGAAGACGCAGGCTGCTGTGTGTGAGCGGGAGTTCCTGCGGCGTCTCTGAGCCGAAGAGGACATGGGATCATGTGAACCCGCATCACTGGGAAAATAGGGTGGCACTGCGGTCATTCCAAAGAATGAGACAGATGTGTCACACCCAATTACACCCAGTGAGATGCTTGTACCTATCACTGTATTTGCACATAAAACGTTCCAGAAGAACTACACCCTAAACTGCTGGCGGCAGCTCCCTCTGGGGGGTTGGAACTGAAGGGTGGGGCTGGGGAGGGAAACGTGTGCTTTTTGCTCACACATCCACGTTTGCTGTTTCATTATTCTATAGGCTGGAGTCACTTTGCAATTAAAAGCAGACAATGAAAGGACACAGTATTGCTGTGGGGCAGTTTCCTGTCACCCTCCTCTCATTCTCTGGCCTCTGTGGGATGGCAGGGGGGGGGGGGGGGCTCCTGGGTTCGCTGTTGTAAGGTTTGTCCTCTGGTTTGTTTTCTCCCCTCCCCCCCAACCCGGCCTGGCCACTGCAGCCTCCAGAATGTGGAGGAGTCCCTGCACCACGTGGACGCCGCCTTCTTCCTGGGGAAGGTGGGCTTCCTCGCCACGGGCGGTAAGCGCATCCCTTGCCTGCTGCTGCCCACCCCGCACCGAGGGCAGCTGGCAGTGCAGTAGGCTCCTTGCTCAGGCGGCCTGGCTGAAGGAGAGAACACAGGCTTTGGGATCTGACCTGTCGTTGGTCTTTCTGAAAGCACACCCGAGCAGGGCGTTCCACCGAGCTAATTCTGGTAGTTCAGAATCAGAGTTGCCCGGTGGTTCTAGAGAAAAGCCCAGACTGCTGGAAAGGCAGGGTTGTGTTTGCAGCTGGGCCGCTGCCTTGCTGCCCGGTCTCTCCTCCTAATACTCTCCCTTCCCTGATTCAGCTTGTAGTTCTCTGAGCAAGCCTTTCTGCCTTTGTGACTTTGCATTATTAACAGCGGAAATAATGGTAGCTGACCTTCACCGAGCGCTCACTGTATGCCAGGCACTGTTCTAAGTGCCTTGATTCTATGTCAGTATTTATTTATTTATTTTTAGAGAGAAGGGAAGGGAGGGAGAAAGAGAGGGAAATATTAACGTGTGGTTGCCTCTCGAGTGCCCCCTACTGGGGACCTGGCCTGCAACCCAGGCATGTGCCCTGACTGGGAATCGAACCCGCGACCCTTTGGTTCACAGCCCGCGCTCAGTCCACTGAGCCACAACAGCCAGGGCCTATGTTACTAATCTTCACAACACGCAACCCTTTGAATTAGTTATCTACTTGTATAGCTGAGGAAACTGGTTAAGTAACTTGCCCAAGGCCCCATGGCAAAAAAGTGGTAGAGCTGAGGGTCAGACCTAGGTAGTCGTGTTCCTGAGCCATGTGGCTTCTCTCACACTCTCTTCCTCTTCCGTCTAGCTAACCCCTCTTTTCCATGTCCTGGGGGAAGCCTCCCTGCCCAGCCCTGCAGTCTGGGCCCTCGGGCACCCACTTGCACTGCCTCCCGGAGTGGAACCGCGAGCTCCTTTTGGGAAAGGCCTGGTGCAGATTATTTTCGAAAAGCATCAGTGAATAGGGGAATGTAGGTCACCGTTCGTACTCAGTGGGGCCTGGGCTCTTGCGATCCTCATCTTATAGACGAGGGGACCACGTTTTCCTAGTGTTCACACTCAAAGCCCTTTCAGCTTTATTGTCTAATTTGATTATCTTGGCAGCCTGAAGAAAAGGTGGGACAGGATAGTGTCCCCCGACTATCAGTCAGAACCTGGGGCCAGAGAGGGAGGGGACCTGCCTTGCCCAGGGCGCCCTGGTTGCAGCCAGGCAGGTAGAGGTAACAGCTGTAGCACTTGCGGCTTCTTTGCAGCCGGGCGGGACAGTCACTGCAGCGTCCACCGGAACACCGTGCTGAGGCTGGCCCAAGCCTACCGGAGCCCCCTGCTCTTCTGTGACCTGGAGGTGAGGACTGGCACACGGGCGTGGGGAAAGGGCAGTCAGCACACAGTGGGTTTGCGGGACTGCTCCTTGGAGGGGCCCCGGGTGCCGGGGGAGGGGTCCTGATGTGGACACAGAGGGTCCTGGTTTCAATCCTGGCTTGTCCACCCCCTGGCTGTGACTTGGGGGGGGGCACCCTAAGCCTTGGGGACACAAATGTGGAGTGATGACATCCATTCATCTTGAGTACCTCTTATGTGCCAGGTGCTATCACTTGTTGCCTTGCTTTTCCTTTTGTCTTTTCTGCACTCATAACCAAGCCGCGGGCGTTTATTTGTGGGTCCATGTGAATGCCTCTTTCTCCTACAAGGGGGTAATGCTGTGAGGCCAGGCATCTTGTATGTCTCATTAACCGGTGCATCCTCATGTGCCCCTGGCAGTTGGAATGCCCAGTGTCCTCTCACCTGTCTGATTACAGACCTCATCCACTCCCAACCGGGGCAGCGGGGACGGTGGGTGGGCGGGCAGATGTTGGAGGGACGCCTTGGGTGTTGGTTCTGCCCTGACTCTGGCGGTGTTTCTCTCAAGGTGAGCCCTAACTGTGGGCAGTACCAAGCAGATTTCTGCTCGCTCCTTTTTTTTTTTTTTTTTTCCCTCTTCAGCCTCTCCTCCTGCAGTAGAAATCCTGATGGCTTTCTGGGAGGTCTGCTGAGGGTCCCAGGGCCTGGGCTGCCCCACTCATGCGCCAGGCCTGCTCAGGTGGTTTTGGGGTCCGCTTATTGGCTTTGAGGTTCATTTGGAAGACTTGTGTTTCTGGTCTGTTCTGCTTCATGCACCCTTTTCCCATAGCAAAATGATGTAACACAGAGAGAGCTGAGTCAGCGTGCGGTCCTTCACCATTTGGATCAGGGGTTCTTATTCTGGCGCCTGTGTACCCCTCTGATTTGAGAGGAGAATTCAGGGCATCTGTGAACTTGTACAAGACAACAATTGCCTCTTTTATTTTATTAACGTCTAAGTGAAATTTAGCATTATGAGCACAGGCAAGAGATGTCAGAGCATTAGCAGAATCGGTGACTTGCCCGTAGGAATGGCAGGTGCACAGGGGTGCTGCTAACCTTGCAGCGGGTGGTGCAGTTCTGTGTGTGGCCAGTGGGTGGCAGGCCACACCAGGTCCTGGGTTACTCTGGAGCCTGAGAACTGGAAGAAAGGTCTGTTGCCCCAGGTCCAGCCAGCAGCTGGCCTGCTGAGATGGAGACCGGCATCCCTCAGGGGACGCAGGCAGTGTTTGGACAGTTGTCACTCCTCGCTCCCATGGTGTCCTTTTCAGGGCACACTCCGCCCCATAATCAGGTTTGGGCCGCACCATATTTTGAGGCCTTTGCGTGGCAACAGTTATTGCCCCATTTTACACAGGAGGAAACCCACTCTGAGGTGTGGGGTTTGCCCAGTGAAACTATTCCCTCGCTCTGCTGGCGGGCCATGTGCTGGGCCCTCTCAGCGCTTGGTGGCATCGACCCACTCGTTACTTGGGCAGCAGAGGAGACTGCAGAGCTTCTGAAGCCTGGCAGGGGGGCTGTGTCCTTCCTTCCTGTGGGTGACAGAGGCGGTGGGGATTGGTCAGACTTGGGCTTGGGGGCCACGTCTCTGGAGTGCGGTGTGCGGATTGCAGGAGGCCTGGCCGGAGGCAGGAGGCCGGCTGTGGAGCCCGAGTGAGGTCGGCAGCTTGCAGGTGTATTTCCGAGGAAGAGGATTTACGTGACAGTGTTTCTTACCTGTCTGCAGAGTGCCAAGCACTCTTCTAGGCACTAGGGATGCATCACAGAACAAAACAGTGAAAAAAAGCCCCAGTTCCGTTCTAGCAGAGGAGGCAGGCACAGAGTGGTCTGCGCTAGCAAGTGGGAGGGACGGGGCAGGCGCTGGTAAGGCGGCAGGGTTTCGGTGGGGCGACTGACAGGGAGGGGTTCACTGGAAAGGGGCCTGTGAGCAAAGACGAAGGCAGGCCGTGGAGGCTTCTGCTGGGAAAGCACACGCAGCAGAAGCAGCAGGTGCGAAGGCCCTGGCTTTGGGACTGGTCTGGTGTGTTCAAGGGCCCACGGGGGCATGGGCAGCTGGGAAGAGCAGTGGGCGGGGGGTCAGAGTGACGGTGTGGCCAGGTCGGCCAGGTCTGGTGGGGCGCAGGAAAGGCAGGGACTTTTACTCTCAGCAAAACTGGAGCCCCCGCAGGGTGTGGGGCCAGGGAGAGATACGGTCAGACTTGGGTTTCAGATGGGTCCCTGCAGCTGCTGGGAGGAGAGCAGACTGAGGGGACGCGAGGGCAGAGGGCGACGGGCCTGGGGCTGTGTCTGGAAGAGTTAGCGGTGGCCTGGACTTGGTGGCGTCCGGGGTGGTGCCAGCAGACTGTGCGGATGGCCTGGACGTGAGGTGTGAGTGGGAAGAGTCAAGGACGACTCAGGAGCTTTCGGCCTTTGGCTGAGATGGAGACTCCGGGAGACTCCGCACCAGACAAGCCGAGGTCAAGGTGTCTCTTAGTCGTCCGCACAGAAATTGAGAGGGCAGCTAGTACTCGTGTCTGGCGTTCAGAGGAAGTGTCTGGAGATGTCCTCTGGGGTCGAGACAGTTTCAGAGTCATGGAGCTGGATGAGGTCACCTAGGGAGTGGGTGCAGGGCAAAGGAATGCAAAGGCCAGGCGCTGGGGCCCCCACACTTAGACTTTGGACAAAGAGGCAGGAGCAGCCTGTGCAGGGGGAGGGGAGCCAGATGACTGTGGGTGGAGTCCTGGGGGCGAGGGAGAAAAAGCAGTTGGCGGGGCAGGGGCTGCGTCGGATTCTACCGGAGTCTTGGTGAGAGTGATTCTACCTATGGGTTTAGGACCGAGGAAATGACAAGTGACAAACGGGCAGAGCAGGAGCAGGAGGACTTGAGGATGCCTTGGTCTCTAGTTTGGGCCACTGGGTGCACAGTTAGAGACAGAGCAGGGGAAGGGGAGATGCTTCGGAGGCCACCTGTCGGCCAGGGGAAGACACCGCTCTGTTCCTCCATAAGCTTCTGTGGGGCATCTCTGACTTGCCCAGAGCTGGGCCCTGGGGCACTTTCACCGCGCAGCTCCTTGGGGCCCGGCGGCCTACAGAAGCCCCGAGAAAGGGGCTCTTGGCTGGTGGCATCTCCCTATCCTGGGGAGACGGCTCTCTGTCCACCCCTCTGCCCCAACCCTGTGAGCCTGTGACCATCTTTCTCAGGCCCACGTAAGGGAGCTTCAGGGGCCCTGCCCCTGGGCGGTGGTCGGGACTGGCCCCTGGTTGAGATCCCACCTCTGTGGTCACTGAGTGACTGTAGGCCATTCCCCTACCGCGCTGGCCCTTCTGTTGAGCCTTTGTTTCCCCCGGAACAGGGCTCACCGTCTCTGGTGTCCCTGGGGGGTGTTGGAAGGACTTGGAAGCTGCCTGGAGAGGGGTGCTGTGGCCAAGGGCACAGCCGCAACGGGCAGCGGTGCGCTAGTCTGTCCCCACATCTCGGACCCCATCCCCCACAGGCAGTCCTAATGGCTGCTCTGACCCTGTCTTCTGCTCTTCCCCTACAGCTGGAGGGCTTTCGAGTCACCGTGGCACAGCGCCTGGTCCGCATGCTGCAGATCTGCGCCGGCCACGTGCCCGGCGTGTCGGCCCTGAGCCTGCTGTCCCTGATGAGCAGCTCCGAGAACCCCTTTGTGGATGGCCTGTGATGGCCGCCGGGCCGCCCCTGCCCACGGCGAGGTCCCTGGCCCCGTCAACAGTCACTGTTGCCAAAGACCTGCCTAGAGCTTGACAGGCCCCAGGTCAGTGGGCCCCCTCCCCGTGGGACCCCAACTCTGTGCTCTAGCAGGGAGTACTGTGAGGGGGCCCAGTGGTGGGAGCAGCCCCCCTCCTACACCCACACCCACACTCACTCACCTGGCTTTATCCATCCGTTATGGTTCATCTCCACTCAGGACTTTCTGTGAACTAGGAGTCCGTGGCCAAACACAGTTTCAAAGCAGTTGGTCCCATCCACCACCTCGGCGCTGCAGATGAGCTAACTCAGAACCATTAGAGCAGGCCCAGGCCGGGAGCCCCGTCTGCCTCCACATCCAGGCCTTGCTCTTCTTAGAGAACCTGGTTGTTGCCTCTCGGAGCCTCAGTTTCTCCAGGTGGGACGGGAGCTCATGCTCGCTTTTAGCATCACGGGGACTGCACCAAATGACGACAGGGAAGGCCCGAGGTGGCGTCTTCACTCCCTGTGCTCGCTCGCGCCAACGTGTTTCTTAATAAACTGTTACTGCCAGGCGAGCATTCAGTGAACAGCGACTTACTGGGAATCACAGAGCCGGGTTCAGAAGCTGGTGCACACCCAGGACTACACACTGAATTCCTCAGTTTGTGAGAATTGATCGAGAGAAGCTGGCTGGAGGGCTGGTGTCCGGGTTGGCGGCCAGAGGCTCTGCATGACTTGCACTTCTCCCTGGGGTCTGATTGGAACCTGGGGAAGTGCCAGGGTTGGAACCCGCCAGCCCGGCCTCAGCTCCTGCCCTCCCCTGTGGCTGCTGCGCCCAGGGGAGCCTACGGGGCGAATGGGAGGTCTGGTGGAAGAGAACCAGGTCCTGGCTCCCTTGGAGCAGGACCACACCCCCTCATGCTCACCCTGCTAGAGCCGGGGCCTGCCCTCCACCCTCAGGTGTGGGGGGGCCGGCCTGATGCCTTGGGCGGTGCCAGCATGGTAAGGGCCTCTCTGCTCAGGCCCAAGGCACCTGATCCTCGTTGGCGGGTGGGTCGGCTGCAGCCCCTAGCAGGCACCGTGGCTTCTTTCCCGCGGCCTCCTCCCAGAACCCAGCCCATCGCCCCGCCCTTGGTGCTCAGGTTCACGGACACTGGCCTGTCTGCAGGGCAGCCTCTTGGGCCCCGCCGAGCACCTCAGCTGCGCAGATTTCGGTTGAGGCCCCAAGTGTCGCTGGACATTTGGCAGGGCGCTTCACGCTCCACAGAGCCTCTCTCACACGGCCGCTCCTGTCACCTCCCAGCAGACCTGTGAGGTTGACGCTTCCCCATTTCACAGGTAATGAAACCGAGACTTGTAATCAGGTGTGTCCAGTCGGAGCTGATCAGCGGCAGAGCCGGCCTCCGGCCACAATCCTTGGCTTTTTCCTCCAGTTGTTTTCTTAAGCAGCTAATTGTTGAACAGAAGCCTGGGCACCTGCTGGGCAGGCTCTGAACAGGGGACACAGTGGCGGAGCACGGGCCATGTGCCTGAGAAAGCAGCCGCTGCCACGCTGGGGTCTGCCCCTAGGCACGGGACTGCTGGGGACCTGTCCCGCAGGGCCTGGGGGCGGGGCTGCCGTGAGGGAGGGGCAGTGAGCAGGGGAGGAAGGCAGTGTGGACCCAGCCACTGTCCCTTCTGGGCATGTCACTTTTGGCTGGAGACAAAAGGAGGTCCTCCCCATACCCCCTAACCACCAGCCCCCTCAGCCAGCATGAGGCACACTTCTCCCTCCAGTCCCCATGCCGCATCTTCTGTGCTACCTGGTGCCCTTTAACAAGGAAAGTGGCATCACATTCTCCCACCGAGGATCTGGAAGCCATCCGAGTGCTGGGGGAACACGATGCTGTCCCTGCTGCCAGCTTCAGCGAGCTTGGCAGGGGCCCTGGAACCGAGAGGCCCCCTGCCTTGAGGAGCAGCTGAGCGGCCCCAGTGGCAGTCAGCGCCCCCTACTGGCCGGGCGGTGAGGCTGCTTTGCACCGTCCGGAGGCCAGTCTGACCAAGGGGAGTCATGGAAGGCCAGTCCTTATGCACAGCGGTGCCCAGACTGGTGCTTGGCGCTGTGCGGGACACAGGGCTGCCCCCCGACCTCATGACCTTAGGCAGGTCACTTATCCTTGTGGGCCTGTTTCATCGTCTGTAGAATGGGGCCAGGCTAACAAGTGCCTTCCTCCCTGGCTGGTTGGGAGGACCGAGGATGAGAAGACGTCATTTAAAACAAAGTTCAAAGCAAATGTTAAGACCTCTCAGCTGGCCGTGGCCCCAAGGCGGTCACGTGGAGGCAGTTACTGATGGGCTACAGGCCTGAGGGGCAGCCTGAGGCTCCTGCGAGAGCCACCCTCCACTGGACCTGGAAGCTGCTGAGTGCACACCCTCTGAGCACAGAGGAAGGAGTGGGGCGTTCGGTCCCCTGCTGCATGGTTGAGGCATCCGAGACCAAGGGGCAGGGCTTGTTCAGGGTCATAGGTGCCTTTGCCTTCTCAGGCCACCTGGCTGTGGGCAGCCCTCGGGCCTGCCCCAGGGAACTCATTTCTGTGGGAGGTGGCCCAGGCCCTAGTATTCTGGCCCCAGTGCGGGTATTTCCCATCCCTGCCAAGGGAGAGGGGCCTCCCTGGCGAGGAAGGGGCTCTACAATGTGGCACCTGTCGCCTCCACTCCTCAGGGAGCCGAGGCGGGGCAGCTGGGGGCCATGGCTGTGGCTGGGACAGGGAGACCTGGCCGCAGAGGGGAAGTGATGCGGTGGGAAAGGGCCTGGCCGTTCAGTCCCACTGATGGTGTCTGTGGCCAACCTGCAGCGTCACCTGGCGCAGCTCGCTTCCTGTCCCTGAGCCCCTGAGCCTCTTGAGGTTCTTATGAAGCTCAGAAAACCAAAGAAGCTGACACCCAGTGTACCTGTCCTGTGTCTGCTGTCCAAAGACAGCAGCCCCAGAAGGGCTGGCTAGCTGTACCCAGGGCTGTGGTGGACTAGATGAGCTGGGGACTCTGGAGGTACAGCCTGGCCTCAGCGTGCCCCTCCCCCCACACAGCTAGTGCTAGGCCAGCAGAGCTGGCGGGACTCCAACACGGAGGGACCACCCCACCCTCCCTCAGTCTCCCCTGGGGCCACAGGGGGCAGAGAGAATAGCTGTGAAAGGACTTCACACTTGCAGACCCTAGGGACAGAGGAGGAGGGGCTGAGGGTGACTGTGGAGGGCCCCAAATCTGAGTCCCACCTGAGTGTGACCCTATGGACTGGAGGCCACTGAGGACCAGCTCTGGAAGGGACAGTGGGTGGGCAGTCCCCAGTGTACCTGACCTGGGCAGGAGGGCAGCCTGCCTTGGGGCCACCCTCTTACTTCAGGAGGAACGCCAAAGGCTCTTGGGGGCCCTAGGGCTAACATTTGGTAGATGCCTGGTCTGGCTGACAATGAACAGCCCCCCCAGCACTTGGTCCTCCTGTACTATGCTCAGCCCCAGGCTCCTGGAGGGCCCTCGTCTGCTGATGGCCCCTCAGGTGTATGTGGCTTGTGAGAAGTGCCAGGAGAGGCCAGGGCCCGAGGGACTGCCTGGCTCATCCTTACCCTCCTGAGCTTGGTTGCTTTCCTCTTTGTAAAGGAGAATCTGGTGCCACCTCCCTCTCAGGGTTGAGAGGGGTGCGGGTGTGTGCGGGGCTCAGGGCCAGGCAGGGACAGAGTCAGTTCTGTGCTCTGCCATTCTCCTGGTTGCTGTGTTGCTCCCTGGGCCTTGGGCACTGCTCCCCAGATGGCCTCGGGGGGGTCCCTTGCACCTCCCTCCTGTCCCAAGGCCTCATCAGGCCTTCCCTGACTCGCTGGCACCCTTCCCTCCTGAATTTTTCTCCCTGGCACCTCTCACCTCCTGAATGGCTTCACCACGTAGGTTTTGTCTCTAGTTCCCTGCTGTCTCCCCAGAATGAGGCCTCAGGAAGGGGCGGCCACTGGGGAGGGTCCCTTCTCTCCCTCCCACCTCTGGCCTCAGCCTCACAGCCTCCTTCCACCTTCCCACCTCAGGGCTGGCCTCCAGGAGATGGGCACTCCACTCCCCGTGGCAGGGAGACCAAGGGATGGGGTGGGGAGCGGCAGGGGGGGACCTCCTTTCCAACCTGACACAGAGGCTTGGAGGGCCCACGTTCCCCCACGTGAGTGCCCCTCGGAGTACTGGTGTGTGTGCTCGTGCAAGCCTCTGTGTGTGCGTAGGCACCGAGAGGGGCGGCTCAGGCCTGGGGAAACCTGGGTGTGGGTTTTGTGACCGCTTCATGGAAGGGCACCACCTACCCTTGCCCTTGCGTGTCTTGAGTTCAAGAGGAGAAGGGCCGGACGGGGGCTCCCTGGCTCTCCCAGCCCTCTTCCAGTGTCCTGAGGACCAACCTCACATCCTTCCCGCTGTCCCCAGTGAGGGGGACTTCTTCGCAGTCTCCAGTTTGTCAGAGCGAACTGTTGGAGAAGGCAAAGGGAATCGTTCTGGGGATGTGGGCAAACAAGATGGAGAGAGAACAGGAAACACCTACCGGACTGGCGGGGAAGGGGGAGGCTCCCGGTGCAGCCTCCTTCACGAAACACAAAACCTGCATTTATTTATTTTTAGAGAGAGGGGGAGGGAGAGAAACATCCATGTGTGAGATACCTTATGGGCCCTCACACAGCCCCAACCAGGGACCTGGCCCGCAACCCAGGCATGTGCTCTCACCAGCCATCGAACCCATGACCTTCGGGTTCGCAGGTGGGCACTCAGCGCACTGAGCCACGCTAGCCAGGGCCAAAACCTGTTTGCCTAGGCGCGCACTGAGAATTTAAAGGCACAGGAGACTGGAATGAAAGACTCCCAAGTGAAAAGAGGTCACCCCCACCACCATCTCCCCAGGGACGGCAGGGAAATGCCTGCTCTTACTCAGAGACTCTGTATTGTTTGAGGGTTTTTTCAGGAGAATGTCTTTAGGTATTACTCACAGAATTACGTATAAAGCTAATTTTTAACTAAGTAGAGAGTGCATTCTGGGTCTCAGAGCACTTTCATGTCCCAATCTGGGGGGCTGGGCCTCCCGCCCCTGAGGGACTGCCCCCACATAACACCATGCTTGTCCAACAGGCCCTGAATTTCCTCACTTCCCCCACCCTGTCCCCAAGGCATGAAGAGCACAGGCCACGCTTCACAACTGGCTGAATGCAGACCCCAGCCGGGCCCCTCACATGGGCTGGGTCAGCCCTTTGCCCTCACAGCCTCTGAGAAAACAGAGCTTATCGTAGTGCTGGTTGTTAGTCCCCCCGGGAGCGTATTTTGGGGGGAAAAATCAAGGGAGACTCCCTTCTCCCTGACAGACCCCAAATTAATCATCCTTAAAAAAAACCACCAGTGAATGAGATTTGAAAAAACGAAGAGATTCAATGAGAAGGTCTGCAGCAACAAATTCCCTTATTTTCTACTCAGGAGTACATTGAGGTGATGATGTCCATTTATTTAAAGTAAACACCACTGCAAGAATGAGGAAAATTTGTGAGAACCACATTGATTTTAGAAACTTTAACTTTCCCCTCTTGGTCACATGTCATAATCAGAAAGCAATGTGGAACACTGGAATAAAGAAATTAATAAACTTAGCCCTGGCTGGTGTAGCTCAGTGGATTGAGCGCGGGCTGCGAACCAGAGGGTCGCCAGTTCGATTCCCAGTCAGGGCACATGCCTGGGTTGCGGGCCAGGTCCCCAGTGGGGTCCAAGTGAGAGGCAACCACACACTGATGTTTCTCTCCCTCTCTTTCTCCCTCTCTTCCCCTCTGTCTAAAAATAAAAATAAAATCTTAAAAAAAAAGAAATTAATAAACTTAATTGCTACGAGAAAAGAAAAGAATACGTTGAGGAGCAACCTAACATTGAGCGCACAGGTCTGATGGTGAAATTTCTAACTGCTGCATCATCCAAGCGTAGCTTCGAGGCCTCCCCTGTTTAGGACGCTCAAGTGAAACGGTTTGTCCAGGGTCTCGCACCCCCATGCCCCACCAGCGCGGATCCGAGGGCCCTTCGCTGTTGCCGGCTTTATCCTTGGCACCTGCCCTGGGCAGGCAAAAGGAGGCACCAAGTAGACATTTGTGTCCGCTTCCCCGCTTCTGCCTCAGGGCTGCCTGCGCCCACAGGCAGGAGCACCCATCCACAGCTCCCACTCTAGCTTGGGGCCCCGAAGGTCACCTACTCTGCTCTCTGCCTGAGGAGTCACAAACAACTCATACAAATGACCCCAGACCTGGCCCACCCTCTCCCAGGAGGGGGTCCCACTCCTAGCTTCCTGCAGGCCTCTGCCAGCTCTGCCCGAGTGAGGTCTGCCATCCTGAGGGTGACAACACCAGCGGGGATGGGGGCGTCTTCTCCCCTCACCCCTGCCCCTCTGGCCATAGGAGGACCTTCCCTGCCTGGGCCGCCCCCCTGGCTCCTGGCTCCTCCACCCCCTCATTATACACCCACACCCACACCCACCACCCACTTCTCCTTTACAGCTGCCCCACCGCCCACGCCTTCCTGCCACGGAGTTGCTGGCCCGTGGGCAGGGGCTGGGGAGGCCGCGGGCCAGGGCTTCTCAAGGCTGGCTGACTTGGGGCTCTGCATGAGCCCTTGGGGTTCTCTGAGACAGACATCTGGGACCAGCCTCGCTCTGCTTACTCCACAGCATCACTTGTGTCTCCTAAACATCAGGCCTGGACCATGGGGCCAGCCTCCTTCCTGCTCCGCTCACCGTCCGGTCTCCACCTGCACCGCAGCCAGAGACTGGGCCCTTCTAAAGAAGCACAGCCCTCCTCACCAGGCCCAGCCTGCCTGCAGCCTCCGGCTCCTTCCCTCCTGCCCCCTCCTCAGCGCCCCCTGAGGCAGCAGCCATTCCTGTCCCCAGAGAAAGCTTCCCCTTTCCCTATACCTTGTCTTCGCCCTTACTGGTCTCTCTGCCTGGAAGGTTTCCCTGCTCCTTACATCTGTGAAAGAACCACTCCTGTCCCCAAGACAATTGCTTCTTCCTCTGTGCCCCCAGCCATAGAGTGCTTCGGGGCTGGTATGGGCCCCCAGGAGGCTAGGCCCGGGCTCCCATGCTAAGGGTCTCTGCCAGGCCCTGCCCCAGGGAGGGGGAGACTGAGGGAGCTGGCCTGTGTGCCTGAGACTCAGTCTGAGAGGCATGGGTGAGGGACAAGTGGGGAAACCCAAACCCTGGGGAGATGAGACAGACAGGAGGGGCCTCAGTGAGACATAGAGGGGAGCAACCCAGGACACACACAGCCCTGGAAAAAGGAGTGGGGTGGCTGCAGACTGGTTCTCGCCTGCTGGTCCATCTGTTGATGTGAGTCTCCCTTCAGCTTAGGATCTGGAAACTGTCTCTGCAAGCTGGGTCCCTGCCCCCTACCCACTCCATGCCCTCCCCTCCAGCCAGAGGTTCCTAGCTAACCCTATAGATCTCTGCTCAGAGCCTGCGCAGTTCCCCAGTGCCTTAGGCCAAGCTGAGCTCCTTAACCCATGGTCAAGGCTCCAGGCCAGCCCCTCCGGCCTCCTTCGCAGTTGGGCCTTGAGGCCTGTACACACGCCAGGCCCCTCCTCTATCAAGCTTCCCTAGCTAGATCCCGCTCCATCCAGCAGAGGCCTCCTCATCTCCACAAAGCTTTCCTGCACCCTCCCTGGTGAGCACCTGCATTGGCTCCTCCATTGCCACCAGCTTCCCAACCGCCACTGGCTGCCCATCACCACGGGCAGCGTGGCGGTGTGGAATTCCCTCAGGACACATCCAAAGTGGGCACTTAGGGTGCATTTGATGAACTGAACCAGCTTCTCCTGGGAAAGGGCAGGAGGGCTCCCTAGAGGAGGAGGCAGGTGTGGGGGGTTGGCTGGTAGCCTTGGGAGCAGGACAGAGGAGGTCCCCCCAGAGGTCTGTGCCCAAGAGCAGGCCCCTGGCCCTGCTCCCCGTCCCAGCAGAGGGCTGGGGGTGAGGGGGGGTGAAGACTGGGGGTGATGGGTGAGTGGTTGAGGGGAGGAAGCACAGGTAGGAAGAGAAGGTCTGGGGAGCAGGGCCCTGGGGCCCTGACCGAGAGCGGTCCCACCCCACCGGGCAGGAGGGCGGGGCGGGGGTTGGTGGCCCCTCCCAGGTTCCTCCCAGTGGGGCAGCCAGGAGACTTAGTCCCAGCGGGTGTGTGGCGTGGCCGCAGCATGCCTGGACAGGCGAGGAGGCCGGAGGTCAAGGGCGGGCCAGACCCCACGAAGTGCGTCTCACCTCAGTGCTTTGACCCGCTGGTCCGCTTCTGCGTGGACTGCAGTCTCCTCCAGACGCCGGAGCTGAGACCAGGTAAAAGCCGATTCCCTCCGACACCCGGCTGGCCCGGCGGCCTCAGGGGAAGGGGCAGGGTGCTGCCACCATGGGCCACCGCCAGCGGGAGCCAAGGCACAGCTCCGCCGCTCGGGCCCCAGGGCAGGGGACTGAGGGCTGATGGGCACCTGGGCAGGGGTCCGGGTAGGGAGCAGCCACCTCCACGTGGCCCTCACCGTCTCTCCCCTCCCTTCTCTGTGACCCCACCCTATCCACACCCGGCCCTCCCTCCCCTCCCCGTTCCAGCCTCACCTCCCTCTGACCCTTTACTCTTCCCTGGTCGTCCCTCCCCTCCCTGTGTCTCCTGCCCTCCCTCCCTGTCCCCTCCTCCTGTAATCCAGCCGAGCAGCCTGGCGCCCAGGACCCCGCAGCTGCAGGAGTCAGTGGGCACGGGGGTGACCCAGGCCGAGCCGGTGTTTCCACTGCCCGCGCTGCTCTTTGGCGTCCCCGCGCTGCTGGGCCTGGCGCTGGCCCTGGTCCTTGTCCTGGTCCTAGTGGCCCTGGTGACCCTGAGGAGGCGGCGGCGGATACGCGAGACTGCTTCCCTGGAAGCCCCAGAGAGAGAGCAGGACGGTGAGTGCCCCGTCGGGGAGGGTCCCACCGTGAGGGCTGGGGGCAGGGGAAATGGAGGGCAGGGCTCTACGGGGCATGCAGAAAAGCGAGGAAAGAGCTGCTCTGAGGGTCTCTGGCTGAGACCCCTGCTCAAGCGAGGGACACAGCTGTGGCCTCCCCGACGTACAAGGAAGAGACCCAGGCCCCAGGGAGAGAGGGGTCTGTCCTGTCCTCTCTGGGATGGCCAGACTGGCTGCCACACTTCCTCTCTCCTCTCTGAGCACCCCAGTTTTGCTGCCCTCTCAGCACTTCCTGTCCTGAGGGCTGATCATGTGTCCCCCTTGCTCCTCTGCAGTGGGGCTTCATCCACTTACCTCTCAGTCAGAGGCTTCTAGAACAGGGATGGAGAAGGCTGTGACCCAGTTCTGACCCTGTGTCTCCCCGCCCCCTTGCCCCCGGCCCCGCTCCAGGGCCCCTGGATAAAGTTGTGGTCCTCTCTTCTGGATCCCCTAATGCCACAGCCCCAGTCTGGCCTCCACCCAGAGAAAATTCAGCCACCGCCCCACCTGCCCACAGCATCCCTGTGCCAGCTACAGAGCTGGGCTCCACGGAACTGGTGACCACCAAGACAGCCGGCCCTGAGCAACAGTAGCAATGGAAGGGGCAGGAGGTGGCCCTCACCCTCCCTGGGGGACGTGGGCCAGGGGATTGCAGCTTGAATTCGGCTCTTCCTCCCAGCATCTACCTGCCTCTTTTCTGGAAACCAGGCTGCTCCCCAGCTGACCCTGCAGGCGACACTGCAGACCACAAGGTTCAGCTGTCACGGCATCATATGGCGTGTCAGTGTTTGGGTTAAAACCCTGCCATGGTCGGGAGCCCTCGAAGGTTGTGACTGAACTCCTGTGCTTTGGAGTGGCTGGGGCCCTCTGAGCAGGGGGCGTTTCTAGAGAGGGGAAGGCACCGGTGAGCCAGAATGAATCTGGGAAAAGGACCGAGTGGGACGAGGCGTGGGCTGCAGTTGGGTGTTGCATTTCTTTACTCCTTGCTCTCCGGGCTGTCCTGCTTTTAAACCGACGCAATGGCTGCCACGCTGACCGGAAACCCACTGATGGGCTTGCTTGGGGATGTAACACAAGATGACTTGAAGAAACAGCCTGCACTGTGCTGATTCTCAGGATCTGCGCCCCATTGGCAACCCTGAACTTGGCCCAGTCTGCTAGGACCTATGATGCCATTTTCCCTCTAGGGGCAGCCCCTAGAGCCTAAGGCTCACCCTTGGGAGGAAGTCTAC
The DNA here is from genome assembly GCA_007922815.1 of Macrotus californicus. NCBI lineage: Eukaryota > Metazoa > Chordata > Mammalia > Chiroptera > Phyllostomidae > Macrotus > Macrotus californicus. The sequence continues at coordinate 167,597 of VMDR010000428.1, read as the reverse complement.
ATCCTCTGGGGCGGGACTGCAAACTCACGCTGAAGGCGCACTGACCGGGCGGCTCCCTCGGAGACCATCTGGGGCCCCAGCTGCCTCCAAAGCTCACTCAGCTGTGCACAGGGAAGGGCCCAGGACCTGCAGGAGGCTTCTTCATAGGCCTGTGGCCTTGAACCAGCTGGACTCAATTCCCTTGAGCTCCCTCCTCTCTGTGGCCTGTCCTCTTCAAGCACTGGGCCCAAGGGCTGGGGTCACTTGGCCATTCTGTGCCAGCCCCTGGGGTTACCCACCGTCCTGATGGAATTGCTGCTCTGCTCACAGCGGGGCCGCTTGCCTTGCCTGGGGCTGAGACCATCTCCTGGCTCCGGACCACCCTGCATGCTCGGTCAGCCTCACTTGCCAGCCCTCCTGACCGGGACTCCTCTCTGGATAGTGTCCTTGGAACTTCTTTCGGCTCAGCATCCCTGGAAGGATCACTGGGCTGCAAGTCAGAAGAGGGGGTTCTGGGTACCATTTCGTCCCATTGTAGGACCTTGGTTACACTCTGTCCCGCGCACAGATGCTTTCAGCTCACCTCTCAAATGCTGCCTTGACATCCGAGTTCCTGCCTCGAAGACAGTGAGCAGATGGCAGCATTTGGGACCCCCAGGACCTGGACCCTCACATCTGTGTCTCTTCCTCGCCCCTCCCTCCCTGAACCATCTCAGATGCTCCTCCCTCCAGGAAGCCAGGTGGCTGGGGTGAGGTCAGGTGGCAGGCAGTAGGCAGGAGGGTGAGGGGCAGTCCCAGGATGGCCCCTCCATCTCTGGGGTTGGAGAAATCTGAGCTTCTTCTGGCCACTCCATCATCCCCAACCCTCCTTGCCCTGCCCCCCGCCCCCCAGAGCTGGGGGATGGGCCCTGGAGGTGAAACAAGTGGTTGAAACCACTCTGGGGCCCAGACATGCAAACCTCTGGCACCGCCGGCTCCCCGCTGATGGACCGCTAGCTAACGGGCAGCTTCCTCTCCAGTCTCAGTTTCCTTTTCTGAAACAGGGGGCCTGGATGCCAAGTTTTCTTTGGCCCATGACCCTCAGAGGAGGAAACTTGGAGAGTCCTCAGGCCCCACCCCCCATTTTACGGATGAGGAAACTGAGGCCCAGAGAAGACTTGGCATCGCAGTCATCCGGCAAATACAGAAGGGGGTGCATTAGGGAAGAACTAGGAGCAGGGGCCAGGGCAGAGGTGCTTTCATCCCAAGGCCTAGAATGCGGGAGAGGGTCCACGTGCCCAAAGAAGCAGCCCGTAAAACAACTTTGGTTAATTGTCTACCTCTGGTCACTCTGTTTTACGAAGGAGTTCCTGATGCCTACAGAAGGAGCCCATAAATAACTTTGGAAAGTGCCCCAACTTTAATTAACTGCCTCCTGTCACCTATTTGTTTTACAACAAGATGAACAAAGGGGGTCTGGAGCAGGATGAGGGTTCGGGCTAATAGAGCCCCACACGTACCTTAGTTTGAGTAGTCACGTTCCCCCAGGAAAGCTGGCACCACACTTACCCATTAATCGATATGTAACTTTTTTCTCCCATCCCACCAACTATAGAAGTCCTCAGAACAAAGAACTCGGGCGCTCTTGGCTCCCGGGCCACTGATCCTCAAGCCACCTGGGGGCTTGCCACCCTGGTCTTAGCCGCTCTTACGTTTGCCGCCCTGCTTTGCCCTGAAACTTTGTCTCTCACCCTCCGCCCCCCCACTCTACCCAGTCCCATTCTCTTCCATGGGAACGGGTCACTAATAAACTGACCGTACGCTCATAGATTTGCTGATCTGTAATTTTTTACGTGCGTCAGCAAGAAGAGCCAGGTCTGCAGTAAGCAGACCGTCAGCAGTAAGTGGTTCACTAGAATGGAAACAGCATCGCATTTGTGAGTGAAAGACATGAACGGAGCCCTGGCCGGTGTGGCTCAGCTGGCTGAGCATCATCCCACAAACAAAGGTCGCCGGTTTGATTCCCGGGTCAGGGCACATGCCTGGGACCCCATCCGGTGGGTATGAGAGGCAACCAATCAATGTTTCTCTCTCACATCGAAGTTTCCCTCCCTCTCCTTCTACCTCCCTTTCTCTCTTTCTAAAAATAAATAAATAAATAAAATCTTAAAAAAAAAGAAAGAAAACATGTGCTAACCCCTGGCAGCGTGGGGTGCCAGAAAGCATTGATCTCATACAGACTGCAAAGGGTCCACATTCACATACTTTTATTACAGTCTATTGTTTTAGTATCAACTATTGTTGTTAATCTCTTACTGTGCCTAATTTATAAATTAACTTTTATCACAGGTATGTCTGTGTAGGAAAAAACAGCATACACCGGAGTTCCGCACTAGCACTGGCTGCAGGCAGCCCTGGGGACCTTGACTGCTGGCCCCAGTGAGGGGGCCCGGTGTGTTGTGCTGGAGGCGGTAGCCCCTCCTTGTACATGACTCTGCCTGAGTCTGTTTCCCAGGAGGGTTGTTGCTACCAAAGGCTTTGACCTTTTTAAAGGCCCCTGTTGGTTGAATTGTTTTTCTGCAATTCGGACCAGTTCATGTCCATGTACAAGGATTGTATGGCCCATCTTGCCGATAGGAGAAGAGAGGCCCGGAGAGGTGAAGGGATCTATCTGGCCGGAGATACAATAAGCAGAGGCGGAGCTGCTCCTGCCCTACACGGAAGGTCACCGACCCAGGTGCCCTCCTTGAGGGACCGACTGCAGGTTCTACTCCTTGCTTTCATCACTACTCAAAGATTTCTCTCCCCCGCTGGTCTCTTTTTGCAGTAAGAGTGATCCAAAATAGACCCTGGAAGAAATGCTCTTTGAGGTGGGAACAGAGGGCAGCAGCCCCCTCCCCTTAGCCTGTGTGTCTGGCCTAGAGGAGGGTCAGGGGAGGGGCTGGCTGAGGTCTCAGTTCCTCTTGGGGCTTCCTGCAGGCACTTTTCACTTCCTGCCCTGCAGCCCTGTGCTCAGGGTGGGGGTGGGGCAGCCCAGCTGGTGAGGCCAGGAGGGAGGGACCTGACCCCTCACCCGCCTCTGTCTCAGCGAGGGCTGTCCCCGCAGCCCTTACCTTTAGACGCTGGCAGCATCTCTCTCTGGGCCTGAATCCCTATCTTCAAAATGGAGCCTGCCGGCCACCCAGTTGTCGGAGATTAAAGAGGTCTTCTGGCAAGCAGGGTCCCCACCTAAGAGGGCCTCCACCTCCTTCTTTCCCCAGGACACAGACACTTCCTCAAGCCCCCAACCTTTAGCGACACCCCCCCTCCAAAGTCAGTTTCCCAGAGCATTTACCACCCCTACACTCATCCATCACTGCCCAGGGATCAGGCTGTATCCGGGACCCACCTGCTTGTGCCAAGGCTATCCATCACCCCTGGCCCTGCCATTGGTTTCCAGTCTGATGGGAGAGATAGAGCATGACACAATGATGGGCCAGGGTGATCGCTTCCAGGGCCAGGGAGTGTCCCAAGCGGGGGGGGGGGGGGGGGGGGGGGGGGGGGGGGGGGGGGGGGGGGGGGGGGGGCAGTTGGTAGGGAGAGTGCTTCGAAGAATAGGAGGTATGTCCTGAATCCTACGGCAGTTTTCCTGCTGGGATGGAGCAGAGAAACGGCATTCCTGCCCCAGGGGACTAGGTGGGGAAAGGGGAGGGGGTGGGCAGGAGGGTTGCAGGGACAAGGGAAGGGGCTGGAGAGCTGGGCAGCTGGACCTGAGTCCCAAGATGGACTGTGTGAGAGCCTTCGCTGTGCTGTGCTTGCCACCTGCACATGGGGATCCCGGGTGCTCCTCCAGCCCCACTGTTTGGTGTCTCACCCTTTCCTGTCCCCTCTTAGAGGCCACCAGACCCCTCTGGCATTGTTCTGGGCAGAATGAGCTCCTATTTGCTCTGCTGTGGTGAATCGGGCCCAGGTCTTCCTCACCCAGAGATGAAATCTGATCTCTCCAACCTGTGCCCCTGCCCCGTTGCCTGGTCCTGACCCCGGAGCCGAGTGGGGCAGCAGCAACTGCCCAAGGTCACACCGAGAGTCGGGAGAAGTCAGGAAGACACAGAGCCTGCGAACCGGCTCTGCTCTTTCCCGGGGCTCTTTAAGGTTGCGGGGCTGTCCCGGGAACACAGCACGGGTCCCAGCGCCCAGAGACCTCTGAGCGTCTCTTCATTCCTTTGAGCTGCAGAGAATCTGGGATCCAGCCCTGGTGGCATCTCGATTGCTAACCGGCAGGTGCTTGGCCGGGACTGGCTGAGGTCCGCACTAGAAACGCAGCCCGGGGGCGGGGTCAAGGAGAGAGGAGGGACCCCAAGCCCCAGAGGGGCAAGAAAGGGGCGGGGCCAGAGGCAAGTAGCGGGGCGGAAGGAGGGCGAGGAAATACCGGGAAGAATTCGGTGAGCCGCGGCGACGAGGCCAGCCCTGCACTTCTCCAAGCTTCTCCGCGCTCACGCGGCGTCCGGGTCCCCATGCGCCCCCTGAGCCAGAGGGGACCAGATGCTCGGCATGGTCGGACTCTGGGGCAAGGTGTGGGGCAGGACGCCTCCCCCTCGGGTTCTGGGCTCGGTGCTGACCTCGGATTGAGTCCCAGGAACCCGCAGCCCGGCGGGGCAGGGCGGGCTCGTCCCAGATGGACGAGCTGTGTGGCATTCGCCGAACCCTGTCCTCTCTGGATTCGTTTCTGCCCTACAGTCTTGGTGGCCAGCTCCGGACTTCCATGTTCACTGGGGCCTTTGGAGGGTCCTGAGGATGGGTGACTAACTGGGCTACTCCAGGCAGGGGGGTTAGCTGTGGCGTCTGGGGCAGGACTCCCCGGGGCCGGGGAGGGGAGGGGAGGGCTGGGGAGAGGATGATTGGGAATTGGGACAGGAAGCTGAGCCCCAGCTCCCAGTACCCAGGTCCTCCGCTCCCTCACGACCTCAGGAGGCCCAGCACCCCCTCCCTCCCACAGGCAGCTGGAGCCTGAGTCACCAGTTGCCTCTCAGGGAGACAAAGGAGCGAGGGCCCTCCCCTCCAGACCCTCTTCCAGTGCTGGCACCCATCTGCGCTGGCAGGGAGTCCACAGTCTTCTGCCTGCAGTCTCTGCCTCCATCATGGAGAAAATGGAAGCACAGTGGGCCAAGAGCGAGGGCTTTGAGACTGTGGGCGGCCCCCCCAGCGACCATAGCCAGCTTCTCAGCCCAGCGTGGGGGGGGGGGGCACGAGGCTGCCTGTGGCCAAGGGCGTCTTAGGCAGGACCGGCTGGCTTCTCCCTGCAGCCCTGTGACAGAGGTGCTAGCAACCCATCTTGTGGATGAGAAAACTGAGGCCTAGAATGGTTGAATGGCCCTATTACAGCCGGAATTGTAATCCCTGTTAGCCTGGCTCCAACATGCAGGATAAGTAGGAGCTTGCAGTGTGAGGGGCCGGAAAGGCTTCCAGGAAGAGAGACCCGCCTGTGAGAAGGCTGGGGGCTCCCGGAGGGGTCAGGGTGCCTCCAGCACTGGTCAGGTGGTTAGTCGGGTGCTGGGTGTGCTGTCAGGGCGCAGGAACAAACACCACTCCAGGCCAGGGCCCTTCAGCTTCTCTCTCTGTTGGCACTGAACTAGCCAGAGGGCAGGTTTGGGGCTCACAGTGCAGGTTCCAGGCCAGACGCTGGCCCTTCCTGGCTGTGCGCCAGTCACAGCAGTCGCTTCCCCTCTCTGGGGCTTGGGTTTCTCTCTAGAGAATCCTAGATCCCCTGGCCCAGGGCTGGGCGGACTCATCACCCACCATCTAAAATGGGGACACTGAGGCACAGCACAGGCTTTCCCGAATGTCCACAGCCTCTCAGGCCCCTAAGCCTTGCACAGCCAGAGCTAGGCACTGAGTGAGGGCTCAACAGTGAGGAAAGAACATGCTTCCACAGGTGCATCCACACTGACACACACGTGTGCACATGTGTCGGTGGGGGAGGGAACGCAGCAGAGTCACAGCAGCCCCAGGCATGCACACTCATTCCAGTTCGTGAGCACGCACACACCGCACACTTCAGCCACCAGCACTCACAGCTGGGGGGCAGGGCAGGTGCCCTTCAGGCTCAGAGACTCGGCTCCTCTGCCCGCCCCATGGGGCTCGTTGCAGATGCCAGGGGTTATTTTAAGCCTGGATCAATGGACAATTTTTGGTGACACAGGCTTGGGGGCTGGCGAGCAGAGGAGACAAGGGGCGAGTGCTCTGGTGCTATGCTAGGGAGGGAGACCCCAGGTCCAGGAGGGCCCCCTGGACAAAGGGGTGGCTCCAAAGCCAGACTGCTCCATGTGTGGATCCCCTTGCCTGGCACATGGCTGGGTACCTGGGGGTAGTGTCAGTGGAATGGATGGCCGACGCCCAGGGCTCAACCAGCCAGCAGTGGTCTCTCTTTGCTTTGCCCCCTCCTGCTTCCCCCTCCCCCAGGCTGTATGTGCATACGGAGAGGGCACTGAGTGCTGAGCATGGACTGGTAGATGTGACATCTCTGGTTGCTGGCTGACCACTGAACCAGACCGAGATGGGGAGGAAGTAGAGGTGTGGGAGGAGCTGGAGGTTGGACCTCAGTCCCTGGGGGCGGGAGGGGACTGGAATACGTCCCTTTGTTGGACCAATGGAGGTAATATATATACATATATACACATACACATAAAATGGCGGTTAACCTGGGGTGAAAGCTGAGCAGAGCACTCGCTGATGCCAGGATAAAGGAGGCAAGAAAGGAAGGGGCTCTGGGCTCTGGGCCCAGTAGTCACCTTGCCTGGGAAGAGGCCACAGTCCCAGGAGGCTGAGACAAGCCTTTTTAAACCTGGTGCCCAGCAGTAGGGTGGAGAATCGGCCAACCTCAGAGCCCTGGTAACCTAGAGGGCAGCTGGGCAGAGGGTGGGAGGGGCATGGATTAAAACCGGGTTGTGCTATGGATTCTATTCCTCAAGGAAGCAGGAAAGGACACACCCGCAAACATAGCTACAAAGTTCTAAGCAGAATAACAAAGTTTGGCATCAAAATATAAACTAAGCAAAGGGAGCCAAATACATGGTGGTGAAGGTAATTAAAAAAACAGTAAACAAAACCATTTATAAAATGCTATGTAAAGTGTGACATATTTTAGAAGCAGCTGTGCCTGGTGATGGGATTAAGGCGATTTCATTTCATTCCTTTGCGTATTTATTTTCTTTTTCTCCAAATTTGCTATAGTGTTTCAATAGGGTGGGGTCTTCCGGGCAGGATTAGAAGCACGTTTGTGGGTGGAGGAGGGGGAAGGGCAGTCTTTAGCCAGGGCACAAGGAATCACCCTGAGGGGGCTGGGTGTTGTAGCGAGGCCACTCCCCCTTCCTGCCGGAGCCCACTAATACCTGAAATTAGCCTGTCAGCCCCTCATCTCGGCAACGGGACTTGATCCTCCTTAAAATGTAAATCTTTCTCCCGCCTCCTCCACTGTTACCAGCTGAGTAAAGACAGGATGCGAAGGGGAGCAGACCCAGTGAGCTCGAATTCTTCATTTTATAGGCACTAAGAGACCAGAGTTACTTCATTCATTCATTCATTCGATACGGCAGAGGCCTGCGCTCTGTGGCGACACTGGGCCGAACTGAACCCCCTTGATGTCCGCATCTGGGTAATGGGAAACACCATAGTGACCTCTGCCCCTTGGAGGGGGCGCACGATGCATCTGCCCCCCAGGAAGAGTTTTTAATGTTAAGATGAGAGACTGAGGCAGAGAAAAGCAAGGCGCTCCTGCTTGTTCACTCTCCAGGTAGACCCATTTAGAGAAATAAGGCCAAGCGTGCGCTCGGCCAGTCCACGTTCCCTGCCCGCCCCCTCGCCCAGGGCTTGTCAAAGGACCCGAGGGTCCGGCTGAGGGTCCGCCAACGGCCCCGCCCTCTTGGTCGTTGGCCTGGGCTAGCCTGGTCTGCCCTCCGCTCACACACAGGGTGGCGGAGCGAGCTCCGCCGGGCTCCGGCCAGGATCTGCCCGTTGGGACCGTAGATATCGGGGCACCCCAGGACCCCAATCCAGTGTCCAGGAGGTTCTGGGACCAGGGCGCGAGCCCCTGGGCTAACGCTGCACCCGAGGCTGCGGGGAGGGGACCCATATTTGTCCCTGTGCAGCGGCTCTGCGGGGGGTCTCCTTCCCAGTTGGCAGGAGGGAAAAATCGACACGCGGAGAGGGGAAAGGACTTCCTCGTGTCACACCTCTCTGTCTCGATCAGAACTGACGGAGGGGACGCGAAGGAGGCGGAGGGGTGGGGGACAGCAACGACATTCATGGGGCTGCTCTGTCCCCTCGGTACCCTCACCTGTAAGACACAGGCGCGCTGCGGCGGGCCAGGTGTCCGAAGCAACAGCCCAGAGGCCGTAGCCGAACCCTTGGAGCGCTCAGTTCCGAGGAGTGATCTGGGGAGGCGTTCGGGACAGGTCCCGTGGGGCGACCCGGCTGTGCGGGCCCCGCCGCGTCCCCTCCCGCCCCTGGAGGCGGCCGCGCTCCTCCTCCGGATCCGCTCGCTCCTTCCCGCGCTCCCTCCCGCCCTCCCCCGCCCGCCCTAGTCCGCGCGGAGCCGGAGCCGCAGCCAGAGCGCGGGCGGCGCGGAGCGGGCGGCGGGAAAGCCATCCCCGCTAGGCCCGGGACCCGCACACGCGCTGGGCTGGGGAGAGGCACGGGGCCGCGCTCAGGTGAGGACCCGCCGCCCGGCCCGGGGGACGTCCCAGCGCGCAGACTGGCCGGCTCGCGTCCGAGGTGAGCCCAGGCGGAGGACGCGCCCACCGGCCCCGAGAGCTCGGGTCGAGCCCACCCGAGTCTGAGGTCCTCGCAGGAGGCTGACGGCCGAGGAGGCATCCGCCGGGAGCCAGCGCCTGGGAAGCGGGCCCCGCGCTATCCCTGCGGGCACGGAGGGAGCCGCGGCGCGCCGCCATGCGCGGGGCGCTGTAGCCGAAGGTGCGGGCCCGATGGAGCGGTCCGGCGTGCGGGAGCTGCGCAGTGGCTACGGCCCGCCGCGGCTCCGGCTCGCGCTGGGGCTGTTGCTGTTTCTGGCGCGGCCGCCGTCGGGCCGCGCGGGGGCCCCCGAGGCACAGGAGGCCGCGGCACCCAGCACGGCGGCCCCGGCCGGCGGCGACCGCTGCCGTGGCTACTACGACGTGATGGGCCAGTGGGACCCGCCCTTCAACTGCAGCTCGGGCGCCTACAGCTTCTGCTGCGGCACGTGCGGCTACCGCTTCTGCTGCCACGACGGGCCACGGCGCCTCGATCAGAGCCGCTGCTCCAACTACGACACGCCGGCCTGGGTGCAGACTGGCCGGCCGCCGGCGCGAGCCCGCGAGCCCGCCGTGCCCCGGGACCCGGGCCGCGAGCGCAGCCACACGGCCGTCTACGCGGTGTGCGGCGTCGCTGCGTTGCTGGTGCTGGCCGGCATCGCGGTGCGCCTGGGCCTGGAGAGGGCGCACAGTCCGCGCGCGCGGCGCACGGTGACCAGGTGAGCGCGCACCGGCCGGGGATCCCCGCACATTCCGCTCGGACAGTCTGACCACCCGGTGGACACCCCATCACTACCCTTCATCCTTCGTGCCCCTCTCGGAACTCTGGTCCTCTTAACTGCCCCCTCCTCCGGCTTCTTCCTCCCTGTCTCCCCCCATCCCCCACTTCACGGAGGGAGACAGCTGATACCTCCTTGTCTCCCCTTGACCTTCCTGCCGAGATGGGTGCTGGGCTGCCCTCCCCCACGGCTCCCCGCCTCCTCCTGAGTGGGCAGAGGGCACAATGTCAGCGCCCAGGGGAGGGGGCCTGGAGCCTGAGCCCAACTAGCACGGGGTGGGGGTGGGGCGTAGGTTTGGATGTCTTGGGCCCAGAAGGGATGGAGGGTAGAGGGCATGTTCTGTAGCCCTCTTGGCTGTCTCTCTCCAGCTTCTCCCCTCACTTCTCCCTCCTTCCACCTCCCTCCCTGCCCTCCCATAGCTGTGACTCAGGTCTGACCTTTTCTTTAGGTTTCCGAAGGCCTCCCCAACTATCCCCACTCAGTACCCCTAGAAAGGGGCGGATGTGTGTGGGAGGCCTAGACAGGTGCTTGCTGAGTTTCAGCTTTGTGTAAAGTGGAATGTCCAGGACCCGGGTTCCCCTCCTCCCTGGGTTAGGGACTCAGGGACTCTGTGTGCTGACCCTGGAACACTCACCCATACCCATACTCACATCCCCCCAGCCACCCTCATGTCCTGGGGTTTTGGCCCTCTTCACTTACCCAGGTCCTGTTTCCCTTGGGCAAGCAGGCTGCTGACACTGGATGTGACAGGCTGGCATTTAGAAGTGATAATAAGAGAAGTCCCCATACCTGGGTGGGCCAGCTGTGGATGCTTCCCTCCTCCTAGACCTCAGGGATAGAGGATGAACGCTTCCTTGGCACCCCACAGCACCCCTTGTCCCCAGACCATTTAGCTCATCCCTCTCAGACAGCTGCAGGGCAGAGCTGGGGCTGGAACCCTGTGGAGGCTCTGAGCCCAGGCCTTGGATGCTGCAGGGGCAGGGCTGGGGCGCCCTGAGCTTGGAGTCCCTGATGCCTAATGAGGGGGAGAGGATAGGGCATGTCCTTGATCACAATAGGGCAGCAGGAGCTAAGGGCTATGACAGTAGACAGGGGGTGATGGGGCAGCCTAGCTGACACACTCACCTTGAACCTATTTCATCTGTACGGACTGGGAAGCAGGTCTGGTGAAGCTTCAGGAAGAGCTGGCTCAACCCTAATGTGCTATGAGGCCGGGGTCAGTCCTTTCCTCTTTGAGCTTCAGGCTCCCTGTGTCCTGACCCCCTTTTCTCTGGTGGGGAGACCTGAAACACAACTTGAGCTCACCTGCGAGTGTGCTGTGAAACCGTGCTCCCGCCAAGTCTCCCCCTTAATTTTGCCTTGTTGAGACTGATGGTCAGGAAAGGCTTAGCAGAGGGCTTAGATGGGAGCTGGAGTCTGTCCCTAGAGAAAGTTTGTGCAGAGACCCAAAGGCATGACAATTAGGTGTTTGGGAGGGCTGACTGAGGGGTGTTTGCCCAGAGATGAGGTGGACGGCTGAGCAGTGGGCAGCATGTGAAGGTCAGCTCCGGCAGGCACGAGGAGGCTTTCAGACCATGCCACATCGCAGCCAAACAGTGCCTGCCCCAGGTGTCCCACCTCCAGTGTGATTTTTCATGAATGAGCCATTTGAGGCCCCGACCCCAAAGGGGGTCAGAGCGAGCTGGGAGAAAATCACGGGTTGTGGGCGCCCAAGGCAGCTGGGCTGCAGGATGGGCCTGGCTGTCTGCTGGAAAGTCTATGTCAGAAGCTGTCACAGCTGGATTGGGGCTGGGTGACCTTGTACCCAGGGGGGCCACTGCCTAAGGTCACACAGCCTTTGATGCTGGGCTGCCACAGGGGGGCTCCTGGCTCCCTCTCCCTCATCTGCATGTCCTCTATGCCTGTGCTGGCAGCTGCCATGGCAGCTACATCCCAGGATCCAGCAGAAGACCCCGCTGCAGAAGGGGAGCTAGGTGGACCCTTTTTTTAATACTCAATCGAGGATGTGGTTTTATAGATTTGAGAGAGAGAGGAGGAGGGAGGAGAGGGGGGGCAAACACTGATGTGAGAGAGAAACATCGATGGGTTGCCTCTCATATGCACTCTGACCAGGGAACGACCCCCCAACCCAGGTGTGTGCCCTGACTGGGGATCAAACCCACAACCTTTTCTGGTGTACGGGTTGATGCTCCAACCAACTGAGCTGCCTGGCCAGGGCTAGGCAGGACTTCTTTAGGCTTCCTGGAGGAGGCACGCAGCTGGGCTCGCAGAATGGGTAGCTTTATGGGAGGAAGTGAAGGAAAGGGTATTGTCAGCAGCAGCATGAGCACGTCCAGGAGGCTGACAGGCTCGCAGAACTTGTGCTGAGGGAGGAGGCTCAACTCAAGGGTCTTGGAGTGGACTCCAGGAGCCAGGGGAGGGCTTGGAAAACAAGGTGGCCTTGGTTACATTAGCCCATCAGTTTCCTGATCTGCGTGGGAAGTGGCCATGTTGGGACCACAGGTTGTGCCTGGTAGGGGAAACTAGATGTGTAAGGTCGATCAGAGGGGAGAAGGGAGGCCCAGAGAGGTTGAGAGAGTTGCCCAGGGCTACACAGTGAGGCAGTGGTGGCCGGGGCTGGCCTCCGATAGGGCAGAGCCTGGGCGATGGGGAAGCAGGAACCCGAGGGAGCTGCTTCTCATGACTCCTTCTCACAGGACACTCACCGAACTTCTGAAGCAGCCGGGCCCCCAGGAGCCACTGCCTCCACCTCTGGGTCCACCTCTGGGTACCTGTGTCCAGGTGCAGATGGGTGATGGCCTCCCCCGGGGCTCCCCCCACAACAGCACAGGTGAGCAGGCTGATGGGTGGGCATCTGCTGATCCACAGCACTGGGTCTCCCTGGCCCGACATGGGCCTGGGAGCAAGGGAAGGGCTGTGCTGAGGGGCAGGAGGCTTTGAGAGGACTGCTTCCCAAATGGAAATGGGCAGCTGCCTCTGCAGGTGTGAGTGGGGGATGGGCATGGGGGTGGGCTCCCCCTGGTGGAGAGAAACCCTCTGAGGGGTCCTGCAACCTCCAGCCTCTAGGACTCTGAGGGAGGTTCCAGATGAAAGGGATGGCTGGCTCAGGTTGTGGTTCCAGGCTCCGTCCGACTCAGCACCTGGGGTCTGCCTGTCCAGGGTCAACGGCCTCCTGCAGGCCTTTTCTGCCAGGCAGGAGCCTCCCTCTTGGCCTTCTGTTGTAGAGGCAGGCTTGACTGCACCCCCAGCGCGCCGCGTGCGTGCACACACACACACACACACACACACACACACACTCCTCTACATGGGCTCTAATACCCGACACTCCCTCCCTCTCCACCAGGTCAGGTCCTGGGACACAGTGCCTGGCTCAGGCTGAATACGCTGGCGAGCCATCCCATTAGGTTAGCACCCACTTAGGACGGGCTGCTGTTCATGTCGTTCTGAGTCAGGCCCTGTTCTGGACGCTGGATATTGTGCCACGAAGACAGGTTCCACTTCCAGTCTCCCCCACACAGCCACCCAACTGAACTGCCGTTGGGGAGAGGGCGGCGGAGAGATGGTAGTGTTCCCGCAGCGTCCTCTGCTCAGCGGGCTGAGTCTCATCTTCCCCCTTCCCCGCTCTAGACAAGAAACGCCACAACGTGCCCCTGGGGTCGGCGACGCTGGGACCCCTGCGCGGCCCCCGGCTGCAGGGCGGTGGCAGCAGGACGCTGCAGCTGGATTATACTAAGTACGCCACCCTCAAGGCAGCCGCTGCGCTGAAGCCCTCAGGTGAGTGGCATAGTCTGTGCGAGGAGCACGGGGCCCACGGGAGTCGCAGAGACCCCAGCCCTGCTGGTCAGCGCTCCAGCCGGCTTCTACAGGGACCCCCCCCCCCCCCCCGCCTCGGCTGTGCCCTGCACCCTGACCAGGCCGACTGCCTGGGACCCCTCTCGGGAACCAGAGCCCCCCCTCGTGGAAAGCCACATCTCAGACAGCCTATCTCCGCCCCACCCCCGACATGCCCTGCTCTGTCCCCACAGAGGCCTCCCCGCAGGACTTCTACCAGCATTTTCCAGCGCCTGCACCCGCCCCACTGACCCTGCCGGCTCGGGCCCTGCGGCCCCCGGAGGACTTGCCTGCACTGCTTGACGCCTGCCCGTGGGCCCCTCCTGGCTACGCACCCCCCGCTGGCCCCGCCCCGCCGGGCCACTGCAAGGCCTGGACTGCCAGTTGCCTGACTCGGCCTGCCCCCCGCGGCCACCTGGCGGGTCAGGCGTCCCCTGCTCCCCGGCGGTCCGGCCGCCCAGCCCGGCGCCAGTTCAGCGTGGAGAAGCTGCCCGAAGCCTTTGGCACGCAGCCCCCTGGCCTTTACAGCTGTGCAAGCCGTGCACCCGGGCACCTGAGCACCAACAGCAAAGCTGAGGTCACCGTATGAAGGCGGGGCTGTTGGTTCTTCCGAGGCATCGAATCAGCCAGGGATCCGCTGTCAGCCTGGTCCAGGGGCCCAGGCCACCGGGAGGCAGGGGCACTGTCAGTGTGAGTCCAGCCATTCTGCCTGGCCAAGGTGGACAGGGGCCCTTGGAGCCTGCAGGGCTAAGGAGGGGTCTGTCCTGGGGCCCTAGGGCCCAGGCTCCTCATGTAAATAAACCCTACTCTGTGGCCCCATCCCTGAGAATAAAGGAGCCCCAGCTTGGCTCTGAGAGGGCTGGTGGCGGAGGCATTGGTCATTGACTGGACAGACGGCAGTGCGGGCAGAGGGCACAGCATGTGCCCAAGCAGAGGACTGTTTTGAGAGCTGTGGGGTGTGTTCTAGGAGCTGGGGGGAAGTGGCTGGAGGGATGGTCAGGGCTGAATGCCAGGCTTAATGTCCACACTAGTGGACCCGCATGAGAGGAGCAGTTAGGCCCCAGCCATCTTAAGGCTTGTGCACAGGTGACAGGGAGGAGGGGCCATCCCCTTATTGGAGGAGGGCACCCCTCCAGAGGACCACCCCACTCTGCAGCTTGAGTTGGAGGAGCCAGGCTGATCCTCATTGACATAGTTTGGCACTGGGCCGGCCCCTGGCCTGCAGGCCACTTGGTCAGCTTGGCCCAGAGCCAACCCCCTAATGGGTGTGGGCAGTGGGCCAGGTGGACAGCTGGTGCTCAGGATGGCTGGGCCTCCCCCCAGTAGCTGCTGTGGAGGGAAATGGGACTGGCAATGCTGGATCCAGAGGCTCAGCAGCGCCCCCACATGGGTGTTCACACAACTTTCTGTGACAGGTTTTGTTGGGTTGAGGGCTGGGCTGTGACCATCATTGTGTGACCTCAACAAAGCCACCCAGGTGGGCCTTTCCCCCCTAGGCATGGTGTACTGTTTGAGTAACAATGGCCACCATTTGTTGATGTTTCTTTCATTTAAGCCTCACGGAAGCCCCATGGGAATGTCACTTTACAGATGAAGAAAACTGAGGTTTTGAGACCTCAATAACTTGCCAAGATCACCCAGCTGTGCTTGCGCTCGGGACAGTGGCTTGCTGTGACTGCCCTTTAGAGAAGGCAGTGGCTGAGAGAGCTGAGGGGACTGGGCCCTTTCTCAGCCAGGCTGGATTACCATGAACTTCAGCACCCAGGCTCCATCTCCACTTGGCCCAGCATGCTCCCCTCCCAACTGCCCCCTGTGGTCTGCCTGGCCCCTCACCAGCCTCACAGGTACTTAATGTAAATTGGCATGTTCAAATCAGCCAACAAACCTGAGGGGGCTGTAGCCAAAGGCAGGGACTGTCACCTCCATTCTGCACACGTGGAAGTAGAGGCTGAGTTGACATTCTGCCTAAGGCGACCCAGCTGAGATTTATAGAAGCTGGACTTGGATGTGACTTTCAGGCCAGTGAGTCTCCTCAGAGGCTCACTGCCTCTAGGGAGGATGGGGAAACTGAGGAGTGGCCCACCCAATAAGGGAGAGCGGTATCTCAGAGGGGTGAACACAGAGGGCTTAGTACCCCAAACCCGAAACAACTGCTGCTGTCTGCCGAATGGCCAGCTGTTTGTCCTGGCTGCATGACCACTGACGGAGCAGTACCACCCCTTTAACCCCAGGCTCTGTCCCAGCCCTGGGGTGTCTGCCAGGCAGCTGATGCCAGAAGAAAGGGGCCAGGTGCATGGGGGTGGGAGAGGGAGCTCCAAGTGAATGAAGCCTCTGGGGCCTCTTGGCACAGAAGGAGGGCCTGTCCTCAGTTCCTGGCCCACTGGAGGCCAAACTGTGCAGCCCCCCGGCTAGTCACCACGGCAGTCACACTACAGAGCCTCTCACACTTCAGGCAGGGTGGCACCAATCTGTATTTATTGAATAACCCCATCCAGGACATGGTGAATGACTGATTCCACATCAAGGCTGCCATAGGTATATCCCCCTTTTCAGTGAAAAACCACCCCCTCCCACTCCTAAACAATAATGAGAAAAGGCACAGTATCTACACGACACAAGGGCTGGCTCGCCCTGTGGCCAGGGGCGATAAATTAGTGGGGGGAGCGGGGCAAGGCAAGGGAAAAAAAGGGCATGGTCCAAGCTGCCCCACTGAGGTCAGGGCAGTCCCTGCTGTGTGCGTGCCCTGGTGGCGCTGGGCCCTGCCTACTCTCTGCCCCAACCAGCCTGAGAGGGTGAGAAGCGCAGGGAGGAAGGGCAGCCCCTCTCAGGCTCCCAGCAGGCTCTAGGGTGCCAAGCAGCCCTCAGACTCTGAAGGAACAGCCTCAGAGGAGGCACCAGGCCAGGGAATCCAGAAAAGTGGGACCACTTTTCCTCTCAGGACTTCTATCAAGGCAGGGATTCCAATTCCTAGTGCCCACCCCAAAAAGAGCCTTGTCACTGGGGGGCTGGTCCCTACCACCCTGGCTTATTTTCAGATCAAGAATTAGGGATAAAAACAGACCATGGAGGTAGGAGTTGGGTGGGAGGGAACTGAGAACCCATGCTGAAGGACATGGTCCCCAGTCCCAATGGGTGGCTTCATCTCTCCCAGTCCCTGGGCCTACCCTGAGCTTGGGCTGACATCCCAGGCGCTGGGGGAGTGGGAAGGAACAGGACAATTAAATAAGATACCATTTATTTTTTAAAAAATTAAAAAATAATGCCGACATTATTTCATCCATTCCCAGGCTTGCCCCCTGTTCCCCTGCCACCTCCCCAGGGCCGGCCCCCACCTTCCCTGGCTGTCCTGTGTGATACAGAGGAAACAACAAACTGGCTTTGTCAGGCACAGGGGAGGGGGTGCAGACCCAGGGAGAGAAATAAAATGCCACAGCAACGTAACCCTGCATCACGGCAAACCCAAGCACACTGATATAAAAACATTCGTATAAAAAAGGGGAGAGGGCATGCTGGGCACAGGGCCAAGGGTGAAGTGCTCTGGTACCCAGAAACTCGCGCCCCAGAGGAACAGCCTGATAAAAAACGAGGGAACAGGGAAGGACGGGAGAGACATAGAGAAGGAATCCTGGGAAGGCTGGAGACAAGGGCTGGGCAGCATGGGAGCGTGATCCCCCTGCTGCTTTCAAGCCAGGGTACACCCAGTTCCTGCCCCGCTCTGTCTTTCCTCTCTCAGGCACCCTGGGCCCTGGACCATCGGCATCTCCCCATAGCCCAGGGGTCCACTGGTCTGAGGTGACAGGTGACACCTCAGAAGCTAAGGCTCATCCCCAGCTCCGGAGGGAGGAGGGAGAGAGAGACTGACAGTGAGAGAGGAGAGACTGACTGAAGGACAAAAGGAGAGACAGGGACAGAGGGAGGCAGTGGGCTGAGGCAGGCAGGGCCCAGTGGTCAGGAGGCGGCGATGGCAGTGCCACCCCCCAGCTTGACAATCATCTGCTGGCAGTCGCTGCAGGAGCGCCGGTCACCCACCTTCTCCAGGGTGCGGGCTGCCTCAGCCAGCAGCACTGCCCGCTGGCCCGGGGAAGAGAGGAAGGAGAGGGGCAGGTGCCGGCAGGCCAGCAGGATGGCCGTGGCCCGCTCTCGCTGGCCGGGCCAGGCGTCCACCTCTCCTGTGGGAACGAGGAGGCAGATGTAGGAACCACTTGCTGAGAGCCTCCTAGAACGCTGGTCCTACTCCCGGACTCGATGTGGACTCAGTTATTCAGTCCTCACACCTGCCCAGGGAGGTGGGTCCCAGTGCCCGCCTTCCCTTCACAGGGCGAGATGAACTTGGCTGGCATCACATGGCTATCATCATGTGGCACACTGAGAAGTGGGCTGTGCTCCCAGTCTAGCTTCGGCCCCGGGACAACATCCCCAGCCCTCCCCTCCAGTCCTGAGGCTGGACTCACAAGCTGACCCCACAGCACCTTCACGGACCCTCCCAGGCAACACACCAAGTCAAGCCTTGGTCTTCTCTCACCCACCCCTCTGAGAATACGGCCGAGTAAATGCTGAGCAGGGTGTCTCCCCTGCTCCAGCAGGGCCTGCATTGGGTGTCAGGCTGGGGTGCTAGGAGACTCACCTTGCTTGGTGCTCTGAGCTGTGCGCCGCCGCAGGCTGTGTTCCAGCAGCTGGTGGGTGCGGGTGGGGCTGGCTCCTGCCATCAGGCGCACGGTGGCTTCATGCAGGAACACCTGGGGAGGCACAGGGGCAACCCAGTCACGCCCTGGGTCTTCTCCAGCCTGCACCCCAGTAGGTGCAGGTGCCGCTCCCTGACGACGCCCCTTCTCTCCACACTACCCTGCCTTGCTTACTCCTTGAAAGCAACCTCCGCTGCCCTCACTCTGACCCGATACAAGCCAGAAATGTGGAGGAATGGCAGGAACAAGGAACACAGCATAGGCCAGCTGGCAGGGGCAACAGTGGGACAATGAGGGAGAAAGAAGGAAAGGGTGGCCAGTGACGAAGACAACGATGCCATACCTTTGGGGCTTGGGAGACAAGTAACTGGGGTAAAGCCTCGAGTCCTTGGAGGCTGCCTCCACATTGAAAATAGGACAGAATGAGAGGCGGGGACAGGAGCAATATGGGGGGACAGCTAGGCTGGTGCCAAGGAGGTCCAGGGTCCTATTTCCTTCTGCTTCTTCAGAAAGAATCAGAGTCCAGAGCATTCCTAGATGAAAGTCTGTAACTCTTATGTAAATATGTGTCATGAGGTGGGGTGAAGGACCAGGCCTAGGCCTCTAATTTCTTAAAACCTCAAGGTTCTTTTATACCTCAATATCTGAGAGTGGGAATGGCTTTATTTTTCCCTTTTAAAGATTTTATTTGCCCTGGCTGGTGTGGCTCAGTGGATTGAGTGCCAGCCTGTGAACCAAAGGGCTGCTGGTTCAATTTCCAGTCAGGGCACATGCCTGGGTTGCAGGCCATGTCACCAGTAGGGGGTGCACAAGAGGCAACCACACACTGATGTTTCCCTTTCTTTCTCCTTCCTTTCTAAAACTAAATAAATAAAATCTTTTTTTTTTTTTAATTTTATTTATTTTCAGAAAGAGAAGGGAAGGAGAAAGAATGGGAGAGATACATCAATTTGTGGGAGACACATCACTGGTTGCCTCTTGAGTGCCCAACCCAGGCATGTGCGCTTTCGGTTTGCAGGTCAATGGGGAAGCCACTGAAGGATTCTAGCAGGGTTGGGGTGGGATGGAAATGGTGTTTCAAGGGAGGCCCCTGTGGCCAGCCCTGCCCTGAACAGACCAGAGGGCCACCAAACCATGGGGTACACTTCCTGCTTCCAGTAGAGGGTGGCTCTCTGATGATTCTGTTTTGTCTGCTGTGTCTGTCCTGGCTCGCTGAACACAGTGGTCACAGTGTAACTCTGTGAAGGTCCCACAGCACCCTTGGGTGAGAGCAGCCTCACTGAGAGCCCTTTCCCTTTTTTGCACCCCTTCCCCTCACTGACACTCTGGCCTCCTCATTTGAAGTTTGTGAAGATAATTCAGCAAAAATATGTAGAGTACATTATTCTAACCAGCAGTAAAACAAACAAGAACATGATTTAAGTGCAGTAAGCCCAATTTTACAACTGCCCTGGGAGACCTATCTCAGACTCTGTGGCCATGGTCAAAAGGCTGTTACGTGGACAAATGCAGGTAGCAGACCCCAAGCTCCCAGTGGCTCAGAAAAAGGGTTGGATGCAGTCCTAAGGATATTGTTTCTGAGGCCAGAGGAGAGTCTCCTCGTGTCCTTCCCACCCCACTCTGGAGGGGCCAGGAGCCCCTTCCATCCCAGCCTTTGATTGTGAGACACCAGTCCCTTAGTCTGCGGGCCCGTGTGGCCTGCTCACCCCACGCTCCAGGGCCAGGCACGGTCAGTACTCACCCCGCAGAAGTTGAACAAAAGGATACACAGCACACAACCAGTGCTTGCCAGGTCAGCTGGGTGACCTCCACAGATCAGCTCCTCAATTCTATGCTGGTACTGTGCTAGGCCCTGGAGCCCCCCAATCTGCCCTCCCTCACCAGGTAGCTGGGTCTCACCTTGCGGTAGGCTGGACAGAAGCTGTGTGCCAGCCTGCGCAAGCTGCCCAGGTCCCGCTGGAAGCCAGCCAGCTCAGCACCTGATGCGTGGTAGGTCTCACCCAAGGCCTGGCTGGATCCCGCCTGCTTTTGCCAGAGTGCTGTCCGCAGTGACAGTAGCAGATCAGAGGTCAGCAGCTGGACCACCTGTGGGTGGGCCACGGGGGAGGAGATAGGCTGACTGCTGGGGCAGGGGTCCCAGCACCAGCTCCTTCTAAGCCCAGCGCTCAGCAGCTCCAGAATAAGGCCACCCTGCCAAAAACAAAACCTGGCACTTCTAACAGGTGAGCACTGGGGAGCACCTTTGAGTGGGGCAGTTGCCTGGGGCTGATTCTGAGAGCCATGAGGCGGGATGGGGTCTCCTTCTTCTGGGCCCACTGTCCCACAAACAGCTGCCCCGAGGAACATAGTTCCAAGAGTGCTGGCAGCCTCTCTCATTCCCCAAATCCAGCTGGTTCTCTCCTGAAGACAGACTATGGGAGACCAGCAAAGGAAAGGCATAAATGGGGTGTGGCTCCCCCACAGGCCTTTGGTCTTGGGCCCATTCTTCACATTGCCTGTCCTGTGGGGCTGGCCTGCTGTCCCGGGTTCACCCCAGTGTTCTGGGGCACTGGCTACCTCTAACTAGAAGTGCCAGCCTGGCCACTACAGACCAGTGAAGGGCTCAGAGAGTCTGACCCTCCGGGACATGCCTTATCCCTCCCTTTCTGGAGCAAAGCCCTGCTCCTCCGGGTGGGCAGACGATGCTGCACTTCCAGCTGTGTGTGCTCCTCCCTCCCCTCTTCTGGACAGCTGTGCCTAGGACCCAACAGAGTCCTCTCACAAGGCCAGAGTGGGAAGTCTCGAGGGCCGGGCAGGCCTCTATGATGCACTGTGGAAACATTGCATGGGTACCACCAGAACATGCAATGCAACTACAATGCACCACAGCTGCCCGCCAGGAGGATGCAGCCGGTCTATTCAGGGTATATGCGCATGAGTGGTGGGTCCCACTCTGAGGCTGGCCTGCAAGGTCTGGGGGTCATGCAAGCTGCCTGGAGCAAATGTAGAGCAGAATCTGGGACTCAGGTGCCGGTGGAACATGTTTGTCCCCAGGACTGAACAGGAAGCCCACCTGGGCCAGCAGACTATGTTTTGGGGGAGGAAGAGGCTTGCTTGGTCTCTGGCTCTTGGATAGCCTCACAAGCCGGGTAAGCTCAAGACAGGTTAGAATATTCTTACCCACCAGAGCTGGGCACCTCCCGGAAGGGCCAGATAAGCCCCGACTCACATGGTTGAGGGTGGGGTCACAAGTGGCCCCACTGACGTTGAGGCTGCTCCACAGGTGACCACTGGCCCTCTCACAGTGGCAGAAGCAACTCTGCTGCCCATCTGCCTTCCCGGGGAGCGAGGCATGCATGGCTCTGCAGGTGTGGAGGACGGCCTTCACCAGGGGGCTCCTGGGTAGTGGGGGGGTGGGAGGAAGATGGTCAGTATGAGTCACCTGGGTAACACGAGGAGGAGCCCGAAACAGGTAACCACCACACCCCAACCTGCCAGGACATGTGGGTCTATTGGCTCAAATGCTACCATAGCCCTGGCTGGGTGGCTCAGAGTACTGTCCTGTACACCAAAAGGTTGTGGGTTCAATCCCTGGTTAGGGTGCATATGAGAGGCAACCAATGTTTCTCTCTCTCTCCTAAAACCAATAATAAAAAATATCCTCAGGTGAGGATTTAAAAACATATTTAAAAAACTATATTTAAAAATATATTAAAAAACCAAATGCTGCCATAGTGGTTCCAGGCCCCCAGGTCCAGATCTGAAATGAGCGAGGGTGGGCTCCCCACTCCTAGAGCACCTCCTTCAAGCACTCACTTTCCAGTAGGGGAGTCTGACAATAAATACGTTAAATGCCAAATATACAATGGCAGGCAATGCAAGAGCCATGAAGAAGGTCACTCAGAGGAAGGCGGTGGCATTGATAAAGAACGGTCAAGGATGTCCTCTCTGGAAAGGTGACATGTGAGCAGAGACCTGAAGGAACTAGGGGAGCGAACTGAGTGATTTCTAGGGAGGAAGGCCCCAGGCAGAGGAGCAGCCTGTGCAAAAGCCCTGGGTGGCTGACGTGTGGGAATACCCAGGAGCTGGTGTGGCTGCAGAGAAGGAAGTTAGGGGAGTGGGGAGGGCGAACTGCAGGGTCAACCATGGCCAAGCAAGGCCCTTCCCAGCCCAGCCGTGGCCTGTCTCCTGTCTACCTCTGGCCCTGCTCCAGGCAACCAGAGCGCATCCGTCCCTTTCTCACTCCCATCCTCTGCTGACAGGGGAGCCTTTACCTGGAATATCCTTTCTCACTCTTTCCCACTCATGTCTGAGACTTGTTCTACCTGCTGGGCCCTCTAGTCCGCCTTCTACTCCTTCCTGCTTGCTCCACTTCCTGTCCCTAAAAGCCTCCCATGGTCGCTCAATGGGCCAAGCCCTCTGAACCCATCTCCACTGCCCCAACACCAGCTCTTGGTTTATAGGCCTCCCTCCTTCACTGGACTCTCAGGGGATGGCCTGCCTCTGGCCCAGAACCCCTCCCAGTGAAGAGATGTGCTGGCTGCTTCAGGGAAGCCATGGCAACCCCCCCACAGAAGAGCGCCTGTGCAGGATGCTCATTGCCTATCTGCTCCTGACTCTTAACTTGCTATCCAGGTCTATGATGCCTCCCTGAGCCTAGAAGGGAGCCAGCACCAGGGAGGCCCTCAGCGAGTGTGTGCTGAGTGAACGGTGGAACCATGGACAGTGCACGAAGAATCAGAGGCCTGGGCTCAACTCTCAGGACTGCCACTAAGAAGCCACTTATGACGGCCAGTCGAACAATCCGTGCCTCAGTTTCCTCATCTATCCAGTGGCCACAATACCACTTGCTGCTGTCTATGGTGATAAATAGTGTTGGCCTGTTATTTGTACCTGCTCTCTAAGAGGCCATTCCTCCTGGAGCTGATATTAAACTCTCTGGAGAAACTTAGCTACTTTTCATAGAGCAAACTGAGGAGAGGATGGGGAGGTTGGGCTGGGGGAGGGTTTCCACAGCGCCATTATCCCTGAAGAGCAAAGGGACCTCAGAAAAAAGTCTGAATTAAGGGAAAGGAATGCCTGCTGAGGGTCTTAGCTGCAGTGAGGTAACTTCAGACGATTTATCTGCCAGGCCTCAGAGTGTTGGCTGGAAGACACACACAAGTTGAAGTGCTAACCCAAAACTTGGTGCAGGGTGGGTGCTCACTGGTCAGGGAGCTTAAAAATGGGTTTCTCAGCCCTGGCTAGGCTCAGTGGATTGAGTGCCAGCCTGTGAACCAAAGGGTCACTGGTTTGATTCCCAGTCAGGGCACATGCCTGGGTTGCGGGACAGACCCCCAGTAGGGGGCATGTGAAAGGCATTTATTTCTCTCCCTCCCTCTCCTCCTTTCCTCCCTCTCTAAAAATAAATAAAATCTTTAAAAAATAAAATTAAAAAATTAAAAAAGTTAAGAAAATGGGTTATTTAAGTGAAATTGGGGTATCAGAGCTACTTTAGGGAACCGGCCTATACCCTCTTTCCTCAGCTCTACCTGGCGTTCCTGGGTAAGAGTCTGCTTGGCAGGAAATGCTGTACGCAGCCTTGCCCTGGAGGACCTTCCTCACGGAGCCTTTGTGCCTCTCCTCAGTCAGATCCCATCAGAAACAACCATATCAGCAGGCCAAATGCCCGCAGGCATGAGTTCCCAAAGAGGAATGTCAAAGGCACTGGTTTAGTCCATGCTGAAGGCCCTCTGAATGACAGGGCTGGTGGGTAGAGGGAGGCGGAAAGGACATGAGGGAAGGATCCTCAGGCCCGCAGAAGCCCCCCGCTGGCCGTGAGCCATCACTACCTGCCTGGCTCCAGCATGAGTTTCTGAAGGTGCCGGAGTCATACCACACTGCCTCCATGGAGGCTGAGGGGGGGAGCCCCGGAAACAGCACTGAGAGCTGCTGAGACGATGCACACAGACAGATGTGCTCACCAAGCCCCATTCTTCCACGGTGCCCCTGCCCCCTTTACTCTCTCTCGATCTATCATTTTGTCCCCAAGCTGCCTGACCCTTCACCCAGATGGTCCCCCAGCATTTGGTATTCCCCTGGAGAGAAGTGAGTGGTCAAGGAGGCTTACGCACTCGGTCATTTCCAGGGCCTTGGGGACACGCTCTACTTCGGTAAAATGAGCACGCACAGCCACGTCATCTCCCTGGAGCCAGCTGATGGCCATAGTGATTGCAGATGTCCACCAACGACAGACGACGTCTGGACCTGGGGGAACAGTACCAAATGTCCCTCTAGCACCCACAGAAACCAGACTTGTGGCGCTTGGCCTGCTGGCTACACCCAGTCCCCACGTGGCACATGCTGTCTTCCCCTTCCACACATTTCTGGTGGAAGCATCCCTAGCACCTGTTGGCAATATGTATTAAGAGCCTTAAAAATGTTCACTCCTATTAACCTGGTAATCCCATTTTGGGTAATCTATCAGATGGAATTGGCCTAAAATTGAGAAAAAAGTTTAACAAAGATGTAGTGTTATCTCTAGTAAAAGGCTAGAAACAACCTGAATTCCCAATGGCCCTGACAGATGACATTTCCAAAGTCTCCGTGGGAAAAGGCTCATGTTAGCACCTTTTAAATCTTCTCCTCTCTCAGGGTTAGTTTTCTCAGCTGCAAATTTACGATACCAGCGACTTCGAGATGCAGGGGAATGGACATGTGAGATAGAAGGCCCGAGAGTGTGCTCTAAACTCTGCAACACCAACAGGCCTCTGGGTAGTGGTCGCCAGGGGGTAGCCGGCTTTTGGGGACCCTTCCCTTCCTAGGGAGAGTGACTGGAAGGGAGCTTGACACCCCTTCTCCCACCAGCCTTAGAAGCACAATAGGTGGCAGCTGATGTGCCTTCATCCCAATGGCATTTTAGGGACAGAAGCAAAGAACGTCCCGGTCCAATTCAATCAGCAGACTGCGCTGTGACACCCAGGGCCATGGGCAGCTGAAGCAGCACAAATGCCCAGATGACAGGTCTTTTCATCAGAGTGTCAGATCCAAGGACAGCCTGGGGTGGGGGCTGCGTGTCAGAAAGGTGAGTTCCCATCAGCCCCTGGTGCAGCACTACTTGCTGCCAGCTCTGTGAGTCTGGGAAGGTTGCCAAGCTGCCCCACCAGCCAGGACCTGGGGAAGATATTCACCGGCTCATCCCACTTCCAGGAGAACCTATATTTCCTGACCCCAGAATGCTGCCCAGCAGGGGTTAACTGTGGGTCAGGGCTTTGGGGGATCTGTGGATACAAACCTCAGATCCAGAGAAGATTCTCGAGAGCGAACTCACAACTAGCTGGGGACTCTGTGACAAGGGCTGTGAAGGATGGCATTAGCACCTGAGGCCTGGGGTGCCACCCTGCAAAATGCTTACCAAGGGCTGACTTGAGCACTGAGCTGTTGGAGAAGGGTGGGCTCACAATCCCCACAGAGTCCACAAAAGAAGCAAGCAGTTTCAGGTACTCCAGAGCACTGGAGAACTCACTAGAAAGAAAAGGAAGAGTCCCACTTACATCAAAATGCACATAAGGACCACACTCGTAGCCTGGCTGCCCAGTTGTCTGGCCCTGAGACCCGTGACTGTTTCTGGACCCTTCTCCTCCTCTGTGCCAGGAACATGGAGCTCTGCCCCTATGCCATTCAGAGGGCTTCCTTCTTCACATGTTACTGACATTCTTCCCTCCCCCTACTGGGAGGGCTGGGCTCTCTCTTTGATTCCTGGCCCCCAAGCCTGACTCCTCTCCTCAAAGCCCAATTCAAATGTCGTCTCCTCCTACAACTTTTCTGAACTGCTGGACAGAAATGCCCTCCCCTTCACTCTTAGGTGCATCCAGTCAGGATGTGGGCCTCGTACGAGTGGTCTTACCCTGTGAAGACACGACTGTGCTTATTAACGGTGTAAAAATAAGAATTGTTGGCACATTCAGTAAAGGTCTGGGTCTCCAAGATGTCCAGGCCAGAGGCGGCTGCTTTCACTGAGCTCTCCATATTCCAATCCTATTCTTCTAATAGGTCATCCCTCCCCACCCCAAGGAAATCAAATCCCTGACCTGCTCTGTGAACTGCTTCCACTTGCTGAAGGGATGGGTAAAAAGGAAAAAAGGCAGGAAAGTGACATAATCAGTCTGGAAGAAAAGGGCAGAGGCCAAGCTGGAGGAATGAACACAAAGGAATCATTCCACTTCCTGTGGACCCAACCCTAGGGCCTGTTTTCTTCTAGGAGCTCAGGCCTCATAGGTGCCCTGGAGCTTCCTAGACAGATGGCCCAGGGTGGAGGCATCCTGGGGACATTACCAGCTCTCTTCTTCCTGGTCTCCGGCCTTCTTCTTGGCCTGAGGTTTCACCAAGGACTCCACAGCTCGCTCTAGTAGGTTCTTGCAGAAGGCCTGGTGGACCTGGGCAACAGGGTCGGCTGAGGAAGAGGAAGACCAGGGGAAGGGTTAAATGGGTTTTATGGCCTTTTACCTATGAGCCTATTTTGTCTCTAAATAGAAAACAGAGGGTGGCTAAAGGATCCCAGGATAGAACGGTCCCATCCAAAGCCCAGGACTACCTTGTTAAGGGATTGGAAGGGGGGTGGGGGTGGGGAGAGTGGTCAGCCTCAGAGAGCAGAACCCAGGACTATGCATGGTGACCGTGCACAGGTTGTGTGTGCGTGCACGCACGCAGTGTCTCGGCACTGAGCTCAGCACTTCTGACCAAGGCTGGAGGCTGTAAGGTGGTGGCCCAAGCCTTGTCAGAAAACAGAAAAGGGGAAGGCAGACGACTCCCCCACGTCTCTGAGGCTTCCTCTTCTCCTTGTGACTTGGGAGGACAGCCAGCTGAGGAGGAAAAGGAGGTGGATGCTGCCCAGACATGATAAGGAAGACTCTGCTCCTGTTTTCCAAAGCCTTGTCATGGGACTTACAGCCCGTGACAGTCTGGCTGAGCTGATTAACAAACAAGGGTCCCTGCAATGCTTGCAGTAGCTGGCTGTCATTAGTTGAGTCCTCTGCCAGCAGGCTCGAAGCCGGGCGTCACCAGCCCCTTCCCTCCCCTCACAAACACATGTGGGCCTCACTCTGACAAGAACGAGGAGGCAGCCCTGGCTGGTGTGGCTCAGTGGATTGATTGCTGGCCTGTGAACCAAAGGGTCACTGGTTCGATTCCCAGTCAGGGCACATGCCTGGGTTGTGGGCCCGGTCCCCAGCAGGGGATGCGTGGGAGGCAACCACGGATTGATGTTTCTCTCCCTCTCTTTCTCTCTCTTCTCCTCTCTCTAAAAATAAATAAATAACTCTTAAAAAAAAAAAGGGACGAGGAGGCAGGAAACTTATGAACACGTCCTAGTGACAAGGCCTAGAACCAGAGCCTGCCAGAGGTGAGAAGGCCAGTGAACGCCTAGGTGTGAACAAAGCAGACTGTGGGAGGGGCTGAGAGACTCAGCCTGGACTTCGCTTTCATCCCTACTTTTTGGTGCTGTTCAGCATTCTTATGTTGAGCAATAAAGTTATTTTTATAAAAAGGATAGTGAACCCCCCCTAGCTCCCCATAATGTGTGACACAGCTGCACCTGTGGAACTTGTCCCACTCTCCCGCAGACCTGTAGAGAGGAGAAACAGCACACGGGGTGGAAACCCACTAGGCTACTCAAGCCTGAGTCAACCAGTCTGGCCTGTACCACTCCGAGGCCGGGCGAGTCAACTCCAATCACTGTCAAATACCAGGGATGGCAAGCCAGCATCCTCTCCAACGCCTGGGGCCCTGTGCTTGCCACCACTCTGGGTGCTTGATGGACCGCCTGTCACCTATTGTTCCCTATATACGTCTGTCTGCTTTCCAGTGGGACCCGGGCCAACAAAGAGCAACTCTACACGTCCCTTGTCTCTCCAAAGCACCCAGAACAAGGGCGAGAGGACAGTCTGACTGATGTAACGCTTTGAATGTCAGAGGAAGTTGAGCCACAAATGCAGCGTAGCTGCTGATCAGGCTCAGGAGCCCCCTGAGCTTCAGGAGAAACCAGACTGAGACGTCCTGTGTCTCCACATGTCGGGGCACAGTCACCCTGCTGTCCTGGTGGTGCCTGCAGCTCTCCCCATTCACAATGGCTGCAAAGGTGCTCTCACCTGGGTTCCTCTGGGCACAGTACAGACTCTCCTTGACAGCCGACTTCACTGACCAGCTCCGCTCCATGAAAAACTTCTGGCCAAGGGGGTGGCAGAGCCAGCGCAGCGAGTCAGGGACAGCACTGCGCTCAGGGCCACACAGACTCTGGGCTCGGCTGAGGAAGTAGCTCTGTGGAAGGACAAGGACCACAGGTGACCCCAGGGTAGCATTAGGCTGGGGACAGGAGATCGGTGGGAAGGCTGGGGCCCTCATGTGCCTGAAAGTAAATGCTACCACTGAAACTAGGGCAAGCAGCCCAGTGACCGGCCTGTGAGGAAAGGCCAAGAAAGACTTTGAAAGCCGCTCTGCTGGGTAATTCAAAGAGCCAGCACTGGGCTCCTCCTCTGCGCGCAGGATAACGTGAGTTCAGGGTCCCAGAAACAAGAACCACGGGGACAATGCTGTCTGTCCACATTTTCAGAAATGCTGATGCTTTTTGACTGAGGGTATCTTTATTCTAAATCCATGCTTTCTAATATATAAAACCACTGGCTATAGGCCAACTTGAAAGAGGAGTTGGGCAGAGAAGGGTATGGGGGAGGAGCACAAGGCACAGGGAGCTCAGAAGTCCAGCAGAGGGCACTGGGCCAGGCCCGCAGATCCCCGACAATCATTTTTACCCTGGCCTCTGTCCCAAGGGGAGCTGTATCCGTGTGAGGTCCAGTCTGATGGCTGTGACCTTTACTGGGCTCCAAGTAGCCATCAGCTAATATAACGGCTCCAGGAGACTTGAATGCCAGGATCAGAAATAGCACCGCCAAAGTGCCACTCAAGGAACATGAACTGAGAGGGCTGCTTCTCTCCGTGGGAGTCTAGATGCAGCTGCCCGAACCTGAGAGGAAATGACCTGGCCAAACTGCTCTCCAGATACACTCTGACACCATCACAGCGCTCATGGGGCCAGGGGGGCATTTCGCTTAAACCTGTCACCACAGGCTAGTGGCACTAGTGGTCCCTTCCTCCTCTTTGCTGACCTCATACCTGCGAAAGGGTCCTGCAGGGCAAATGCAAAGGGATCCCATGTGCTCCTCCTCACCCTCAAGAGAGCACTTGCTGAACCGAGCTCACAAGGGCAGTGCTTAGAGCAGTGGCCGGGCCCCAGCGGAGGCTGGGGTTGGCCAGTGGCAACGCCAGGGCCTCTGGAGCTGGTGAGCCTTCTAACAGCTGGAAACTCTCCAATTCTCCCGAACTCCCGAGAGCACCTGCCCAATGGCCGCTCTAGGGAAACTGAGGGCCCCTGGCCCGAATGTGACCCAACAACAGAAACAGACACAAAGCCTGTTTGGGTTGTACTGACAGAGGAACCCAGAGAAGCCATTTAGAAAATCATTAAGTTAAAATACATTTTTAAGCTGAATTCTTTAAAAAGAAAAAGAAAAATCTTAGTTATAACAAATCTCAGTTGGGGGTACGGCAGGAAAAGTTTGAGTTTAGTGGTTTGAATTAACAAGAAATATAAACCCACAAACAGTCATCCACAGAACAGCCTCTAGAAGGGAAATTGAAAAAATAACTTCTGTTGCTCTTTTAATCTTCTTGGCACTATCACCCCATGACGATCCCCCTGAATTTTACAGACACCAGAATTCACCCAAGCTGCAGCCCAGGAGGCCCTCCCCTATAACTCATCAGCTAATTGCCGGATCCACTGGCTGAGGCGGGAGACTCAGAACTGTTTAGATCCCGAGGGCTGCCATGTACCCTTGGGCCAGTCCTAACTCCAGGTTGTGCCTTCCCACACCGTCTGACCTTATGATTCTCAAACAGTGTGCCAAAGCACCTAAAGCACTACAGTGAACTTGCAGGGGTGCCGCTAGAGGTTACATTTTTGAGGTAAATACAGCAATGCTCAACATAAGTCAGGCGCCATGTAAACTACTTGATGGAGGTAGTTCAGTCTCAACGAGATCTCAATGACCTTCTTTTGGATGACATCACATCGTTGTGAAGCCGAGTTTGTGGAGGCCGTAATAAACAGCAAGTGCTGTGTGGAAATCGATGAGGAACAAAAAATGAAGGAGGTGGTGTCCGAGCTGACTGCAAAGTTTGAGAAGGCACATGGGACCCCCAGGCACACGTATCCCATTAGTAGGTAATTACAGTTAACAGTGAAAAAATATCTCCTTTCAATTTTGTGTATTATTTTCCAGTAGCCACTAAATTGTTAAGACATAAATATCTATTAAGATACTTGTACCTACCTAGCAGACAGAACTGTTTGTTACTTCTTTTACTCCAGGCAAACCATGAAAAACCAACTGAGACCCAACGGTGCCGTGAACCGAGAAAGACAAGGAACCTCGGGCCTGATCCATTTCCAGAAGCCCCCCCGCGCCCCCAGAGCCTGACTCACTGGCTAGCTAAATATACTCAACTGAAATCAAAGCTTCTCCCTCTTTTAGAAAGTACTGTCTGGGTCTCTTAATCTGTCCCTTCCCGAGAGAAGCAAGCAGATGGAAGGGGCAGTTATTCCCCTAGAGGCCAGGCCCTCCCCTCCTCCACCTGACTGCAAATGGCTAAATGTCAGTACCACTCACGTTCTAACGTTCACACCCTGTGACCAGCACCACCACTTCCCGGAGATTTAGCCCGAACTGGGGGAAGACCGGGTGTGCGGACGCTCCCTGCCACACCGTTGTCTCAGCCAACGATGGTACAAGCACGTGCTTACAGTGCCAGGTACCTGTGTAGAATAGCGAGGTGACGGAGAAAGAGACCCAAGACTTAACCATTAGGTTGAAAAAAGCAAAACAGGGCAAAACAGGGTTTCTGGTATGATTGTGTTAAATTATAGCGCATGCATGTCGGGATGCGCAGGGAGGAAGTTCTGAGGGGAGACGCACTGCACTGCTCACTGCTGGTCAGGCACACTGAGTATTTTCAGTGGTGGGGGCGGGAGCTCATGGGCAGGGATTGTTTTGGGGAACCATGTTCTCAATCCTCAGCTGCCACACACATCTGCCACAAATGGGCTCGCTAATTCCCTTCAAAGGACAGCTGAGCCTCAGCAAAAAGAATGATGGAAACCCCAGTGGAATTTTTGGGATGACAAAATGATCTCAAAATTTATAGGGGAGGGTAAAGAGCAAACATTAGCCGCTAAAGCCAGAGGAGTGATATCTCCAGATATAGAGACATATAAAAAGACTCAGCCACTGCGGGTGAGTGGTGTGAGGGTGCTGGGACAGACTAGAGCGTCCAGAAGCAGACCCACCATTCAAGGATGCTTGGCTTAGGAAAAAGCAGCCTCAGTGCAGTGGGAAAGGACAGTCATTTAATTTATTTTTTTAAACTCTGAACAAAGAAAATCATTTAACGCTAAGCCCTGACAGCACATGCATAGCAATGCCAGAACTGTGAATGAGTGGGACGAATCTAACCCAATAACCTCCCATAAACACACACAAATTATGTGCAACAGGCCCCCCCCCAAATAAACAACAGAAAAACAAGTTGGGCAAATTCAGTCCTTCCGAAAAATTCATCCTGTGATTTTCTGCAGACTGGCAGTGAGCACAGGAGCAGCAGAGGCAGAATACTGAAAGGGCAGGGGAGAATCGGCATTCCCAGGAACAACTAGCGTCCACAGCACTTCCCTCCCAGATGGGCGTGGGGAATTTCCTGAGGGCTGTGTATTACCTGCCCAGTGGGTGGTCCTGCAGGAGCAAGTAACAAGGCTCAGCAGGACACAAAATGATAACAGGAGGACAGATCTGGGGCAGGGACATATCCATATGGGAAAAAAAGTAGATCTGGCACCCCTACCTCCAACTCACACAAAAATCAATTCCAGGTGGGCTGCGGGCCTCTGTGTGAAAGTACAAAATAAAGCCCCCCAAAGACAACATAGGAGACTGTCTTCAGGACTTTGAGGTAGGACAAAGATTTAGTAAATGGGACATAAAATGTCTAACTGTAAAGGGAAAGACTAATAACCTGGAGTTCATCAACATTAAGAAACTGTGCTCATTCATCAACACATTAAGGGAGAGAACAGGCACGCCACAGAGGGGAGAAGACACATGCAATGCACATACCCGCACAGAGTTCCAGCCAGATTACAAAGACCTCCTCGGGTCCACAAAAAGACAGACTCCCTGGATAAATAATAGGTAAAAGGCTTGACTAGTTTTCACAAAAAAGTCTACTCAAATAGCCAACAAACCATCCGAATGGCTAATGCAAAGGTGCCGAACATCATTAGTCACCGGGGAAACGCAAATAAAAACCACAGTGAGATATACCAGCAGAAGGGCTAACAAAATCGGCACAATCGTGCTTGGTGAGGATGCAGAACAGCTGGAACACGCGCTGCTCGTGGAGCAGAAGTCAGCACAACCGCTTTGGAAAACTGTCAGGCAGCGTTTACTAAAGCTGAACCTCTGACCCAGCAATGCCGTTCCTAGAAATGCAGTCAGTCATGCATTTACTCACTGTTCACAATTACCAAAACCAGGAAACCAGGCAAAAGTCCACCTACAAGAGTCCAGTCCTACAGTGGGCTACTATAAAGCAACGAGAACGACTATCCACGGCTACACACAGCACAAGTAACGTTACACACGACGCCGAGCAGACGCCACGGAACATGCTGTAAGACTCTACCTCTGTAGTTTCAATAGAGGCCACCCAGCCCTGGGGATCAGGGCGCTGGTTACTCTGGCAGGGGGGAGCCTGGGGAGAGGGGCAGTTTGCTGACGCAAGGGGGCCCAAGGGAGGCTTCTGGGGTCTTGGTTGTGTTCTGTCTCTTGCCCTGTCTGCTGGTTATATGGGTGTTTCCTGTGAAGTCACTGAACTATGTCCTTACGATTTGTGTACTTTTCTACATGCACATTGTACTTCAATAAAAAATTTACAGGAACAACAAACAACAGGAAGATTAAACTATGGTGACAGAATTCAAAATAATGGCTACCTTTGTAGGGGCAGGGTGAGTGGGGAAAGGCCGCAGGTTTCTGGGGTGACGGGAACCTTCTAGTTCTTGATCTGCTTGGTTGTCACATGGGGGAGTTCACTTTGCGAAAACTCATCAAGCTGTAAACGTGTGCATATTTCTCTATGTACACGGTACTTCAATAAAATTAACGTCTTCGACATACCTTCTGGGGGCAGAGAAGCTGTAAGTGTGAGGACAGCAGCTCCGGGCACTGGGACAAACAAATGGAACAGAAGAGCAGCCTGGCCAACACCCCTGCTCTCAGCCTGGGTTCGCATTGCCCCAAGAGCCCCCTACTTGACCTAGAACTGCGTCAGGACCCCCATGCACTTTCTGGGCAGCCAGATCAGCCCCACCTCATTCATCCTGCCATCCTGAAGGCCTGCTCCTTGTCTGGATTCCCTGCCAGACTCAGTCCCCGAGGACAGGGCAAATGTCCTGCTCACTGTTGCACATCCACTCCGAGAAGTGCCTGGCCCAGAGCAGGAACTCAGTAACGTTTGCCGAATGAATGTTTTATCTAGGGTCATGGAAACAGGGTTGAGGCACACCCTCTGTCACCTAGATTATTGTGATACACTTCAGGAAACACCACTGTCACCATGGGGCACATTCCCATTCACTCTCAACTCCTCAGTGCCATTACTGAGATACGGAAACAAGCAGAGATGTGATGAACACAGCTGATGCACTCGGCGGCCCACCAAAAGTGGGCACTGAATAAAACACGCCTGTCTCTGCTGGAGCGAGAGAAAGCCTGTGAACTAGCAGGCAGCAGGGCTTGCGAACCACCTCTATGGACCCCCGAGGCTGGCTCTACACCAGGCACCGTGGAGGCTCCTAACGACCACAGCTCCTACCCCAGTCTGACCTGGGCTCGCTGCAGACACGTGCCATCTTCTAGTTCTGGGTCCACGGTGACGTGAACAAAAAGGCAATAAATAACTCTTTAAGCAAATAAATGAGCCAGGAGACACAACCAGAAGATTCCAAGAATTTTTATCAGCACTCAAAGAGCAGAAGAGTCCATATTAACCTTTGAATATGGGTCACTCTGCCCCACTGAGTGAATCTTATCTCAGAGCTCCAACATGCCCTGCTGATGCTGGTGAGAGCCGTGGCAGGCATATTTCGTCTGTTTAACTCTCTGAGCACTGGCGGAAGGACTCACGGAAAGCATGTGTGTCCCTCAGGCAGTCAGTGCCGCAGAAGGGAACTGAAGGGACTTACCGCCAGAAAGCCCAGCCTGCCTCCACACCGGGTCCTGAGCCCCACAGCGGCAGTCAGGTGGATCTCTGCCAGTGTGCTTGGCGGGATCTTCTCCTCTGCACACTCAGCCAGGTTCACAGCGCACAGAGCCATGTGGACATCTGAACAGGCAGATCCCACGGGGAGCTTCCCTGTGGGGACAGACACTAATGTTGACACATTCCCCAACCCAAGGCCTTCCTGCTTTCTCTAGCACAACCAGAGTGACGGCAGATCTAAATGAGAAAGTATGTGAACTGTGATCACACAGTCCTGGATGGGGCCCTGCGCCCACCTTAGTGGCTGCACGTTTCTTTCCACCTCACAGAGGGGACAGGAGAAAATGCGTGCTGGGACATGTGGCTCTGTTATCAGTGGGAGGGCTGTGATGACAGGTCCCATGGGGACTCAGAGGCGAACACTGTAACAGTTCCCAAAACAGTGTCAGTGCCATAGCAGTGTCCTGCTGATACAGTCCTGTGTCTCCAAACCTCGCAAGAGTGGTGATGAAAACATTTTCAATCACCTGATTTGTATTTATTTTCACTTAAACAGACCCCAACACAGTATATAACCACGCACCCTTTTGGAGGAGGGAGTAACACAACACTGAGCAATGAATGACAGCCACACATATCTTAGGTAAGCCTCTCCTGACCTCTCGTGGATGGCCAGGAGAAGCTTACCCCCTCCCATATGAGGGTGGCACAGCTCATCAGAAGTGGCCCTGATGCTGGGCTGAAGTGACCTTACAAAAGCACTTGGGCCCATTAATGCTCTCAGGCTTTTACCCTGTTGCTTGCTTTGGTCCTCACTACAGGATGGGGAGGTGGCCAGGGCAAGCAGTCACCTCACCTCACTAAGGGGCAAAGCTGAGCCTCAGGGTGGGCCCATATCAGAGGTCCAGGCAGGGTCCAAGCCAGGCCTCCAACCTCACCCAGCCCTACATTCTTCCCACAGGGCCACTCTACCTCCCTGGTCTTTTTATGGGAGGAGGGAGACCTCAACCCCCATACTTCATTCTGCACAGGTGGTAGGTATCTGTCTCCCCTGGAGGTGCCCCCAAGCTTTCTCCTTTGACGGAGGGAAGGTAGAGGGCATTGTGGGAACCATGTGTTAGTTGCCTCTGTCCCCTCAGCCAGTGCTGCACACATAGCATGGCCCACAGCACTGCAGAACCGGTGCAGGCTATGCACCCTTCCACGCAAAGCCAAGACTTTCCAGAAAGCCTTTCATGAAACCTCCTCCAACAAGTACCCCACCCCCATGGGAACCCGATCCTTCTGCTCCCTCCATCACACTGAACTGTAATCCATCCACTGACCTGTCTGCCTCTATTAGAGCAGGAGTTTGTTGAATGAAATAAGTGACCGTGTTTCACTGAATCTAAGATGTCAGCAATTTTAAGTTTCACCATTAATTTAAGTGCCACTAAGGAAAAAACACTGTCAATGCACCCACAGTATGCTGCCGTGTAGAGGATGCAGCTCAAGTGTAGAGACGATAATGAGAACATTTGTGTGTGCCTTAAACTGATGAACTATAGTTACAAGCCACCACTACAGCTATGGATGTGGTGGAAAACTGGCAAACCATGCCAGGGTGAGGAGGTGGCTCGGGGCACCTTGAGGCAACAGGCAGCGGCGGTGCCTCTCACCTGTGATGTGCAGCTGGTGCAGCCTGTGATAGGCCAGGGCTGCATCCCGGGCACTGGCCTTGGCTTCATCCTCAAAGCCCGCTGTGGTGGCCGGGGTCGCCCGCCGGCACAGGAAGACTTTCTTGAGCAGCCAGCGTACCAGGCGCAGCTTCTGCAGGCTGTAGCGGATCACATTCCAGGAGAGGCTGCAGGCCAGGTCCAGGCGGGAGGTGGGCAGTGCCCGGCCCAACACTGACAGGCAAGTTTGTAGGTTGGCGGCAGCAGCCGCAAAATCCCCCTAGAAAAGAGCAGAAGGTGTGATGTTCACCAGCCTTGCTGTGGCCTTTTTGTGTTTCAATAAAAATTTTTCCTTGCCCTGGCTGGTGTGGCTCAGTGGATTGAGCACTGGCCTGAGAGCAAGGGGTCGCAGGTTTGATTCCCAGCCAGGGCACATGCCTGGGTTGCTGGACAGGTCCCCAGTGGGGGACACATGGGAGGCAATCACACATTGATGTTTCTCTCCCTCTCTTTTCTCTTTCCCTTCCCCTTTGCCTGAGAATAAATGAATAAAATCTTTAAAAAAAATTTTTTTCCCTCTCTCTTCATTTTCCAGATTATCAGAGTAATAATACATGCTCCCTGAAGAAAATCTGGGAAAATTCACCAAGCTATGAAAAGAAGGAAATCACCTGT
Source organism: Macrotus californicus (assembly GCA_007922815.1). Taxonomy (NCBI): domain Eukaryota; kingdom Metazoa; phylum Chordata; class Mammalia; order Chiroptera; family Phyllostomidae; genus Macrotus; species Macrotus californicus. Next base: position 130,929 of record VMDR010000428.1, on the reverse strand, counting down.
ACTGTCATCTTACCCCACAGAAGGAAGGACCACTGGCATTTTAATATATTTTCTCCCAGCCTTTGTACTAAATTGGGATTGAACTGTGTTTTATCTTCGAGCAAATACTCTTCAGAGTTTCCCACAGTAGCTTTTATACATAAAATGATAACATGGACTTAGATGATAATCTATGTGACCTTTCAGGATCTCAAAGTGTGGTCCCTGTGGAGACCAGCAGCATCAACCCCTGGGACAGTGTTAGAAATGTGAATTCTTGATGTCCCACTCCCGCCCTCCTGGACCTATGGAACCTGAACCTCCCAACCCTCCATGTGATTCTGATGCCTGCTCAAGTCCAAGAAGCACAGTTTTAGCAAATATACAACAAACTACTCTAACAAAGGTTGTAGCTGAACTATTCCACCAGCCTGAGAGTCTGTGGCCTGTACTGAAGCCTTCTTTCTCTGTTTCTCTCATCATTGGGGGTTCAGAGACTCAGGTTACCACCGTGGGAAACCTGAAGTAATCTCTCTTCTCCTTTCCCCCATCATATAGCAAGTGTGAAATCTGGGCTTGTCTTCCTCCATCATTGTAGGAAAGCGATCACAAGGGGAAAGTGGATGACAATACTCTGACAGTGACAACCTCTCCAGTGGTGGTGGCATCCTTCCAGCCAGAAGCACCTGAATTTACAGATTCCAAAGGAGGTGGCCTTCCCTTGTACCCACAGCTCCTCCCGTCTTTCCCAGGAAGGTTGGCTGTTCCGAAGGCTCAACCTTTGGCTCTTGCCTCTTCCAATTCTCCAATCCAACTCTCCCCAAGCAACCCCCGCCCCCCGCAGGTGCAGAGCTTCCAACACACTCTGGTCCTGACCCTCCTCAGCCCCCATGGCCTGCTGCCTGGTGGCTTCTCACAGGATAGGGCCCTCTCATGGCACTTCCAAACACTGTGGCTTAGACAGAGTCCACATTTTCCAGGCTCGTCTACCTTTGAGCCAATGTCACTGTCAGTTTCTTTTCATTTTACACCTCAAATCTCCCTTGACATGCCTTTTAATTCCAGGTCCTTGCCACCTTCCCCAACCTGCTCCCGTGCATTTTTGTGTCTCCCTTCAGAATGACACTCTAAACACAGACCAAAACCTGCCTCCAGGATATATGTCCTGGGAATCTGTTCTCTGGGAACAGCCCCACTTCAAGGGGTAGGCCCCCAGCAACCACACCTATACTACAGGAGCCATGCCCCAGGTATGGCGTTGGCAGACCCAGGCTGCTTCAGGAGGGAAGAGCAGGCCTGTGTTTTTCTGCTGCTGCGGGGTGTTCTGGTTCTTGTGCCTCCTAAGACGGGGATGTTTAACTCTTCCTTCAGGGCTGAGCTGCCCCAGAATCCTACCTATAAACTCGCTGATTTCAAAAGAAAACTTCCAGCTAATTTTCCTGCTCAAAAATCTTCCTGGTTCTCCATAGAATTGGGAAAAAAGCCCCCAATCAGTTACTAGTCAAAGCTCTCTCCTGTTTGGGCCTCAGCTATGCTACCAGCCTCAGCCCTACTCTCCTCCAGGCATACCCATCTACTTGCCCGTCCCCAAATTTCCCATGTATTCACGCCTTCCACTCTGCTTGGCAGGTCCTTCCTGCTGTTGATCGCTCTGCTCAAGCCCGATTCCCTCAGCCAGAACATCTCTTCTGTCCCCAAACTCCCACAGCACTTCAGTCTTCCTCTGTCATCTCACGTGCACGGAATCATGTACGCACAGGTGCCTCTGCTCCACTGCCCTGGGAGTTTAGAGGCAGGGCCCCTCCCTCCTCTCAAACCCCATCCGCACTTTCTCCTGCAAGCACTTGTCACAGGACTTTATTCACTGGCGTACTTAATACATCTTGCTAAGTTACTGGCTGATCCTGGGGGAAGAAGGGGAAAAGGTGAACAGCGGAACTCACCCTGGCGAGGTCCAAGTCTGCCTGCTTCCGGTGCCTCCAGAAGGTGACTGAGGAGCGCGAATGTGGCCGGATCACTGGCTCCCCATGGACCAGCAGCTTCACGAAGACACTCAGGACAATCACACCATTCACCAGCCACAAGAGGAGCGTTGGCATCATCCAGTCAAACCAGCCCCCAGAACCTAAATAAAGAGCAGCTCTCAGTCGACCTGAGAGGAAGCCTCCCCACCCCCGACCTTGGAGCAGCCCTGGGACTGCAGGGCTCCAGCCTGACCCCCAGCACTGTGACAGGAAAGAGCCTACTAATTCATTTGCAGAAGAAAGGGTGGATAACAAGATCATTTCATTTACTAACAATGTCTAAGTGCTTAGGATAGGAATAACCTATAGGAATAACACTATAGGAAAACTTGAGACAATTCTAGAATCTAAATAGGAACCCTATAACCCTTGTCACTATGGAACCAGGTGCCACAAAAAAATCTTTGTTAGCCAAGGGGGTTAGGCCACAGGTTTTAGGACTTAGGCAAAAACACCACATCCTCTTTCAAACAGCCCCCACTCCCATCCCCGGGGAATGACAGCAATGCGGGCTCATGGTTTATTTTGCTCTTTCTGACTAAATTCAGGTTTGCTCCATTACTTCCAAAATACAACTTATGCCAGTCCCTACCAAAAGCAAGCAGGCCAGGGGCACTACCAAAGCCCTTTGGGGCCTGGTGGACAAGCTGAGCAGTCTGCACACAGGGCCCGCTTCCTCCACAGCAAGTCACCCATTCGGGTGGCACAAGGACCCGTCTACCCACCTGACTCAAGTGACAGTACGCTGCGGCCGGAGCCTGAGTATGGGTGCTGATCCGAGTCGTGGGACCCTCCCCACTGCAACAGGGCAGTCAGGGGGTTAAAGGACAGGCACAGGAAGGTGAGGACACACAGCAGGATTCGGGAGCGGTCCACCATGCCCAGCGCTATGGGAGGAGAGTCCGGCTCATCTTTGACCTTCAACACAGGGCCATGAGGTTAGAGTGAATGAATGCTGCGTGGGTTTCTACAGCATTTTACTTTCATATAGCACAGAATCAGACTGAGATTTAAATTGAAGACCATTGTGCCAGACAGGAGTAAAGCCAGGAGGAAACTGCCACTCAAACCCTGCAGCCCTCGCCCTCTTGCCACCTGGGAAAGAACATATGCTAAAGACCAGAGGCAGGCAAGCTGTGCTTTTCTGGTAGGGTTCTACCACAACAGGGTGCACTGCACGGCTGTTCCTGTGTGACTCTACAACAGGTAAGGCTAGTCAAGCGGCGGGAAGTGGAGCAGCAGCCTGAGGCTGGAGAGGGGTGTGTACACCACCTGCACAGGTGTACAAAGGAGCTTCGTGGGTGATGAAAATGCTCTGTATCTTGACTATAGTAGTAGTTTTATAGGATGTGTGTATGATATTACTGTACAATACTGTAAAATAAGAGGACTTTATTATACATAAATTATGCCTCAATAAATTGATTAAAGACCATACTTCAGAGTGGGCTTGCCTGTTTTAAAATCATAATGTTGCCTTTTTTCCTACACACTTTATAGAGGGAGAACTGGAGGCAGAGCCTTGCCCACCTGGGAGTCCTGCAGAGGGAGGGAGGTTGGAGTCAGACCTCCCCCGACTCCCACTATGCATAAACCACGCCACTTCTTTTCAATATTTTAAAATAATTTGAAAATTTCTCATAATGTTGAGGTACCTAGCTAATTTGATGCAAATGTCATATGGCCTTTTGTTATCAAACAGAATCGCATTTATAAAATACTTGAAAAATAGAGCTTCCTCAGTAAAACTAAGTACATGATACCATGAACAGTTTGACCAAAAGCATACACTGGAAGGGAATTTCGTGCATTCAGAGTCAGAAAGTGCCAGCGTCAGAATCCACTACAGATCCAGTGGTCTCCACGGCTTCCCAGGAAGCTCATTAGGCTCGAGCCTCTTTTAACCAATTCCATTAATCAGTTGCTGGGGGGCTTTCTTGGTCCATTAGAGGCCCTTGGTTGGAACGCTATTTGTTAGACTGCACACTGTAATCATTTCCAGAAGAGGGCCCAGAGGCAGCTTCGTCCTAAACCAAGTGATGAACCTCACAAAGTGGTCTTGCCAGGCCCATTATGGGCAAGGGAAGTAATGAGGCGCCTCTAGCAATGCCTTGCGCCCGCATGACAGCTGCTGTGGGTTTCTGCTCTGGATCTGGCCCTCAGTCCTCTCAGATGGGCCCTTTCAGCAACACCAGTTCAACGGGACTACACTGAACCAGGTAAACAGCCCCTACTGTCCCCCCTCTCCCCCGAGTCAGTTTTCTCGTTCTTTATTGTCTAAGACCTGGCTAATTTCACCGAATTCCTGCTCCTGCCCAGCCTGAGTCCTCTGAACACCAGGCCAGGCACCTGTCTGTGGCCTCCCCACTACTAACTTGGGAGACATGGGAGAGATCCAGGGGCTGGGAGATTTCAAAAGTTCATACCTTTGCCTCATCCAACAGAGGGCTTCCGGGCTCAGAGTCGATGGAGTAGGGAGAGAAGCCAGCCTGGGACCCCGAGTCAGAGGCCGGAGGGGACATCAGAAGCACATTCTGATTAAAGTCATCGATTTTCAGATCCACATCATTGTCCACCAGGCTGCCTAGGTCAATGCCCTTCAGGAGCTCTGCAAAGAAAACCCGATCTGGCAAACGGTCTGTCTTCCAGAGTCCTGCCTGGGCTGGGGCTGGGCGGGGCGAGGGGTGCATGGCCCCTGCTCCTGCTTCACCCCTGGAGGCACCTCTTGCGCATCAGTGGGCCCTCCCCAGTGCCTGGCACAGGACTTCACCTGCGACCAGGTCTGACAGCCCTTCCCTCAGTGAGCACACTCACTGTTTTTCTGACTCGCCAGCTTCAGCACCATGTTCTCCTGGCGCAGTTTGTGATTGACCTGCTGCAAGTATTTGATGTAGTCAATGGCCTTCCTCAAAACGCCAGATTTGTGCATCTGGGAGGGAGATGGGTGAAAACACAGCACATCAGTGTAAGCTGCATGGTGAGGAGAGCGGAGGTCCAGAGCTCGTGCACGACAGCAAGGAGGCTCCAGAGGGGGTGGCGCCAGGTCCACATGCATGCTCTCCCACTGATCAGCTCTGCTATCAGGACAAGGTACATCTCTGAACCTCGCTTTCTTCCTCCTTAAGATGAGGATAAGGATAATTATACAAATCACAGGCATGCAGTGAGGGCTCAAGGAGATAATACATGGAAAGAGCTTTAGCTGCTGGCCTGGCAAAGGCTTGATAAATTTAGCTATACGACTACTGCCTGTAATAATCCTAGCACCAAACAAACTTTAAACAAATGACAAAAAACGAGAGCACTGCTGGATAGTTTATCTTAAGTAAAGGAAAGTGAAATTTTCTCTCAAAATACAGGTGAAGAACAAATAGGCAAAAAAGAAAATCTTTATGCCAGTGTGCAAGAAGATACATTCACTGAAACATCAGAAATTACAAAAAAATCAGCCATGGCTGGTGTAGCTCAGTGGATTGAGCGTGGGCCTGCGAACCAAAGCGTCGCTGGTATGATTCCCTGTCAGGGCACAAGCCTGGGTTTCAGGCCAGGTCCTTGGTGGGGGATGCATGAGAGGCAACTGCACACTGATGTTTCTCTGCCTCTCTTTCTCCCTCCTTTCCCTTCTCTCTGGGGATAAACAGATAAAATCTTAAAAAAAAAAAAAAAAAGAAATATATAAAAAATCAATTTCCTCTGTTTGCTCTTGATCCCAGACCAGTTCATTTCTCTCTTGACAGGTAAAAATATCGCGACCACCCTGAACACAATTAAACACAGGTCAGCAATGCCCTTGGCCAACTTCAAGGCATACACAGTTATGTGCCTGGCCCCCTGTGAGTGGCAGGCGTTTCTCTGCCTGTGACTCTGGAGTCCATGATCCTTATACTGGTTAATATTTTATAATCTTGAAAAATTAAGATGCTTTATTTAATAAGAAAACAGCTAATTTGCATTCACTAAGCCTGGGCCTGGAGACTCCTGAGGCAACTTCTCGAGGCAAAAACAGGTAGAGGGAAGATGGTAGGGCATGAAACATCATTTTGCTTGGCACCTACCTTGGCATCTGTCCCCATGACCAGGTCCTTCAACTCGATGATTTTGTCATTGATGGAGGAGCGATACCGCTTCTCAATGATGTTGTGTGTCGTCCGTCTTTCTCCCTCTTTGGGGGGCTCGAGCTGCTTGACTCCCCCAGGAACCTGTTTAATGGGCACTTTCTCTTGCCCCATCATCACAGGCATTGTGGTCAGAATGGTCCCACTGCTGCCCACCAGGGTCTAGAACAGGCACAGACACAGGGCAGTTACCCCTTGGTTAGTCTGAGCAAAGCAACCTCATGAGACAAACCTGAGGCTTGTCCATGTGGCACCAGCTGGTACTGCTCTGGGTGGTCTGAGACCCTTTCTGGGTTAAGTCGGAGAAACCCCAAGAAGTCCGAGGAGCCATGGTAACTCGGTTCCTACGCCTCTTTCAGAATCGCTATCCATAACTCACACTTCAATAGGACTAATGTAGGTAAAATGGTCTCATCCTTTGGTCTGGGGGTCCAGAAACAAGTCACATGACTTCTGTTTTCCCGTTGAACCTCTGACTATCTCTGAACTGAGCTGGCATGCAGCACACCGCATCACTCTGGCCACAGGGGGGACACTTTTGCCTAGAGTATGACACGTGACTATGAAGCAACTTACTGCATTTCCTTATACTATGTTGCCATCAAAAAGCTCAAGGGCAGAAGTGACACTCTCCTCAGAGCGATTCCATTAAGTAAATAGGCCAACCACAGAGGCTTCCCCCATTCTCCCCTCAAATTTGCTTTCTCCTCTCTGTTTCTATTTGTACTAATTCTCGTTTTATTTTGTTCCAGAAATGGCCTCAAATACCCAAATGACCAAGGCACAAATAGAAAGTTGCTCAACTTCATTAGTTACCAAGAAATAATTTGCACATAATAAAAAACACACATTTTAAGTACGCAGTTTAATGAATTTTTACATATGTGTATAATGGGTATAACTAAGATAACCCAGACCAAGACAGAGCATTTCTACCCCCTAGAAAGTTTCCTCCGGCCTCTTCCTAGTAACGCCTGCCCCCTCGTCCTCTAGTAGTCCCCTCTGACCTCTACCACTACAGCTTACTTTTGCTCTTCCTGAACTTCATACAAATGGCTAAGTGGAATCATTAGCTCAAGCTCTTCCTTGATAGTTATCTTTTGCTCAGCATACTATATTGAGGGTCACTCATGTAGTTACACATATCAATACTTCTTTTTAGGTCAACATTTTTTGGGGGTTGCTTCTAGTTCTTGGCTTTTATGAATAAAGCTTGCTTTCAAATTTTGATCACCTTTTACTCTGACAAACTCTCTTGCTAAAGATACTAAATGTGGCTGAAACCCTACACCTGAAGGATGGGTCCCTTCCATGCCCATCCCTTTGGAGCCCCTCCCTGCCTACCCAGTCTAAGGTCTTTCAGAAGCCAAACCTCCATCAGCAGGACCAGAGAGGTGGATGGTCCTGTGCAGAGCTGTTGCCCAGAGCCTGATGCTCCTCTGCTGTTCCTCTCCCCCATCTCTAGTCCCTGATCTCCCATATAACACGCATCGGTGGTACTTCTCAAGGGGAAAAAACTAGGGGGGTGATAGCTGCAAAGGGACTGACATATTCCATAAAGCTTCTGCCCTCCTCAGCAGAGGCTTTATGAATGTCTCTGAGGCTTCACACCTCCTGAAAGGAGGCGGAGGATGGAGGGCAGGGTAAGGTGGCTCTTACTGGTACTTGCAGGGCGGCTGTCTGGATGGGGGTGGTGAGGGCAGTGAGGGCCGGGTTCTGGACTGCGGCCATCACAGGGCTGCCATCTGTCTTCAGTGTGGTCAAAACAAGGGAATCTGTCTTGATGATCTGAGGCTGTACCAGGACCTGGATGAACAAGGAAGAAAAGGAAGAGAGAGGGAGCATTATTTTTCTATTCTGCACTAGCTTCTTACTGCATAGACCCTCCAGGAAAGAGAAAATGAAATTTTCATGAAACTGAGAATACAACCTGATTATTGGATTGAGAGGGAGAATGAGAGTACAGCTAAAGAGGGCCCTGAGTTTTAAGGCTGAAAGGCTGCGAGGCGAGCAGTGCCAGTGGCCTAGCAGGGAAAGAGCGGTGTGGCTTGGGGTGGGTGGTGGTGGGGAGAGAGGTCTGATTTTGAACAAACTCAGGAAAGCGGGGAACCTGGCTGAGAAGCAAATATGATAAGCCAAGATTTATTTTCAAAGAAAAATTACTTTGTAAGCAAATACATCTACTGTGATACATAACTTAAAAACATTCGAGGACCTTTCTTCCCAGTTTTATACCCACTGTCTGTGCAAATGATACACCTGCATTTTGTGGAGTCCATGTGAGTGCCAGTGCACATCCTTAGACGCCACCTCGGCCAGGTCTCTACACCAGACTCACCGGTGCCTTACAGGGCCCAGGTGTCCCTACCCACCCTATAAGTGCTCCCTCACACTCTAATGGTCCCTTCTTAGTATGCAAACCACATCTTCAACAGGAGACCAACTGAGAGCCCCAAGCAGTGTCTCCCTGAAACCTTATCCGCCACCTACCGGGACCTGCTGCACCTGGGGCGCAGCGACTGTCTGCACCGTGGCTGGGGCGAGGGTCTGCAGCGTGCCATTGGCCGTCTGCGTCAGCACCCGCTGGGCCTGTACTGTCTGCACCTGCTGCTGGATGGTGACCGGCTGCACCTGGGAAGATGTCACTAGGCTTTGGACTTGAGGCTGAAGGACTTAGGAGAAGAGGAGAAAAAAAGTCACATGGACAAGGAATGCATTCTGTCACTGTAGCCACAGCAATAATGGAGAATGAAGTGCCTTATAATGACCCCGACTCCCCACCTGCTGCTGCTGAAGATGTGTGCAGCCATTTACAAGCTGGTCTAGATAACAAGAACATCCCAGAAGGGCTGCATCCATTTCTGAGGGAATGACTGCAAATTATTTTATTATTCTGGGTGCTGGGGTGGAGGTGAGGGAAGCTAATCAGTGAATGGCTGGGCCCAGCAAGGGAGCTAACAGATGCTGAGAATAACAAGTCCCTGGGGCCTCACTGCCTCCCATGAGACGAACAGAAGTGCACTTTGGGATGACTATCTCAGCTTTTGGCCTTGATGCCTCCTCCCCTCATCCCCTAAACCCTGAAAGCCCAAAGAAGAATTGTCAGAGCAATACTAATCCCACCCAGGGTTCCCCACAGGACCCAACGGTGTCTGATGAGAAGGCACTGGGGCACAGCCTTCAGGGAAGGCTGAAAAAGTCATGCCTCCGCTCCACACACACCGAAGCCCTGCTTTCGGCCTGCTACTCCGAGACCCAGCACCTTTGTTAAAAGTTGAAGGCTCAGTTCTCAACCTACAGGTGCCAAGCCCTGGCTGTTACCTGGGTAAGTTTCAAGACTAACTCTACTTAAGCCTCCACCTCTAGTTACCAGGACAGCCCTGTGTCTACTCTGCTTGCTGGACTCTTTGAAGCAGGCACAATAGATATTAAGGCATTTGAAAAGGCAGAATGTGAACTGTTCCACACCACTGTCCTGACTGCCAGTAACCAAAACCTCATTTGGATGGGACCAAATCGACAGATTCTGTCATCCCCAAAGAGGACAGAACTATTTACAATCTGCCTTGGAAGCATCAGCAATCTGGCACACAAACTTTTGAATAACCCATTACTATCACATCTGACTCCCGAATCACCTTGAAAGCTGGTAGCTGCATTCTGGTATATCAAAGGCTGCTGGATGATCCTTGTCTGGGGTGAGGTGCTGAATGTTGGGGTGATCATTACGGTCTGCTGCTGCAGTTGAGCTTGAGGCTGGGGCTGGGGGCGGGGCTGAAGAACGGGAGTTGCCCTTGGAGGAGTAAGAACCGAGGTGGGGGAAACCTTAACCTGCAGGGCTGGAGCCTGGGGGGAGGTGGCCGAGGGGGAGAAGGAAGGCAATGGGACCTGGCTGAAGGAACGCTGCACTGATGGGTCCCCGGCTCCACCACTGCTGCCCCCGCCATTACTGCTGCTGCTGTTGCCACTACCACCACCGCCAGGGAAGGAGCTACACAGCTGCTCCGGGAACAGGTCAGGGAATTCTCCCACTTGATTGCTGACAAACTGCAGCATCTCTGTGAACAAATGAAAAGGAGTCATTTTACTCACATCCAAAATATTTAACTTTCAAATTTGCTTAGAAACTGAGGCATGAAAATCCAAAAGCATTCCCAACATCAGAGCAGAAATGGGTCAGGAAACCCTCACCTCTCATGTGGGGTTATCAACTGGGCGAAGACGGCCAACCGAAGAACAGCAGGGCAGAAGTTCATCCATTTGATGCTCTTCTCTCTCCTGATCCCACCTCCAGGCCCTTTCTACCCACATTCCTTACTGCATTAGGCCTATCAGGAGCCACCTCTGTCCTGGGTGGGGTTGCTTTTAGAGGATATTGCCTGTCCCATTTTACAGTTGGGGACGCTGGGGCAGAAAGTGGGTGGTCACTACCCTAAGGCTTTGGAGCTTAGTAACCTTGCTCTATGAGGCCACCTCCAGTCACAGCACTGCTCCCCATGGCAGCGCAGGAGTCATGTGGGTCTGGCTGCAGAGCTATGCCACTCTCACTCTCCCTCACCCCAGACAGCCTTCCCTTCTGACCACAAGCAGATTCTGGAACTTCAATCCAAGATGGACATATTCCTGGGCACTGCCGGTACCCCCAGGAACACTCATGAAGTTGACCCAAGTCATGGATCTTTAGGGGTAGAATGGATGGAAAATCAGCCACAAAGTCCAGAACAGGGAAATGACCCGGTCAAGGTCATGGAGCTCATCAGAACATGGCCAGGTCTCTGCCCTGCAGTGCACTCACTGCCAGAAGGTCAGGGCGGAACAACCTGGGCTGTGGACTCCATGCTTTGGAGGGCTCACTCAGGCCCTCTCCTGGTTGTGCCTCTTCCCCAGGGCATGGAGTCTGTGGGACCAACGGACGCACCCACCTGGATACACTGTCCCCGCCCACTCCGGTTCGTGCTCCAAGTACCTGGGACCCCTGAATTCCTGGCCCAGAGGGCCTCAAGCCTGCTTCCAGGGCCTCTTTCTCTGGTTCACCCTCCCAAAGGTTTACCAAAACCCAACTTAATCCATGACTTACCTCTCATGACTCCTTCCTTCCTCCTCATAGGGCTGGTCCCCAATAGGAGTCTGGAGCTTCAGCTTTGTCCCAAGTATTTTTAGATCTGCAATTCTCTACAATGTCCACATCATCCCCCCTACCTTTCCTCTCCCATATATTCCCAAAGAGCTACCGCTTGTTCCTGAACTGTGGCACCTCCCTCTCCAAACCCTCAAGGCCACAGGATGCTCTGATTTGTTCACCAAAATAAAAAACAAAACAAAAACAATCCCCTAACCACTATTTCCTTTAATTTCCCCAAACTTCTACCAGTGAGTCCCTCCAGGTCTCTAGCAGCTGCGGTGCACGGTGATGTTATTCGCCAGCACCTCCACACCACTGTCTCCACCTGGCCTGCTGTGTGGCAGAGGGATAAATGGACGGACTGCTGCAGGTACTGTCACTCATACCAACCAACTCAATTCCTTACTAAAGGATTAAACTAAGGAATATCCTCAAACTCAGCACAAAACTGAAACAAAACACAATTTAGTGCTGACACATTCCAAGTGCAACAACACAAGATTATAAAAAGCTTTAGGAAAAGGACTGAGAGAAACCTAATAATTTGTTGAACTTTCCAGAATTCCATAAAATGCCAAGTCTGGTGAACTGACACAGAAGCCTGCTTGTGCCAAAAGAAAGTCACTCCCTGGCTGATTGTTTTATCCATGGAATGCTAAGGGCAAAAGGGAAAAGAGGCCAGAGGCCTTGTAGGTGGGGACAGGCTTTGGCACTAGGTGGGTCTCAAGGCATCCACCTAACCTGCTGTGTGAATGTGGGCAAGTCACTTATCTTGGTTTCCTCACCACAAAAGGCTGCCTCAAGAATACTCACTCGGGCCCTGGCTGGTCTGGCTCAGTGGGTTGAGTGCTGGCCCGTGAACCAAAGGGTTATAGGTTCAATTCCCAGTCAGGGCACATGCCTGGGTTGTGGGCCAGGTCCCCAGTAGGGGACGCATGAGAGGCAGCTACACATCGATGTTTCTCTCCTCTCCTCTTCCTTCCTTCCCTTCTCTCTAAAAATAAACAAATAAAATATTTTAAAAAACCCTCACTTGGCTTCTCTGTTTTGAGATTAATAAGATAATTTATGCAAAGTGCTTGGTGAAGGGCAGACCTTTATAAAGGTTCCTCTTAGTGGTACTCCTAGAGCACCAAGGAGCACCACTACATGGGCACTTGGCTCCACTTATGACCTCCTGTGGAGTGCTCTCCAAAACCTTTTATGAGGGAAGACCTAGCTGGCGTGGTGAAGTAACTCGCAGAGGTCACAAAGCTCAGTTCACAAAGCAGGGTAAGAGTGTGTAGGCAGATGGAATACAACTACTTAAATTAAAAAAATAAATCCTTTTCAACCCACACTTGACAAGCTCCAGTGGTGTTATCTCCAGCCAGGCAGATTGGCACTGGGCTGATTGGCACAAAGGGCCCATTAAGACCCAGCATTTGAAAGAAGAAGTAATGGGAAGCTCTTTAAAGCCACTGTCTCCCTGGGACCCCCATCTGGTCTGCAGTGACAAAGAAGAGGGAGGGCTCCCCAACAAGAATGAGGCCCAGAGAAACAAAGCGCAGGAGGCCCACCCCCAAGTGCAGTTTTGCTCTGTAATTCCGAGCTACCCCCACCCCTCTCACCATGGGAGCACCCTAATGTCTCCTTGCTGTTGTTCCCTGCTCTGATGACATGGGCTCTCATTTCCTCAGAGAGCCATGAGACCTAGAAAAGGCAGGCCTGGGAGGAGGCACAGGTTTTATGGAGCTTTGAAAATGAAGTTCCGGTTACTGCATGATGAGCTGAGGCCCCCAGAGCTGAAGGCCAGACAAGGGCCTCCTTGGAGCTGGGTGGGCCACCCTGGGCAGTTACCCTCCCCCACCAAGCCACATTCCTGTTTTTAGCTGTTGCTTAAACTGAGGATTAAAAGTGGACTGAGCCCAAGAAACTATACCTGGGTTTTGGACTCTTTAAAAGCTTGTAAACAAAATTAGAGGCTCTAGTTGTCACCTGGGCACTGAAACCACTGAATCCAAAATACTGTCAGATTAATTCTCCTCAGGAATAATGAGTCTGAAACCCCAAGCCCGGTAACACTGTTTCCAAACTGTGTGTGTGTCCAGACTTTTTCCAATACACGGCTTGCTCACACACACAACCATGCACATGTATGTGAATGGCTTTGTGAAAGCAGGATCATGCTATTTTGTGCACTGCTCCCTTTGCTTAGTAAAGCATGAAAAATATTCATTGTCAACCATTATGGACATTGGCTACACTATCATCATTTCTGAGAGTTCCAAAGTATTGTGTTATATTGAATTGGTGCACTTAGAATTTAACCACTTAGTAATGATGGATAGGTGTTTTCAATTTTTCAGGATTATTAACAATTCTTACACAAGTCTTGAACAAAAATCTTTCCCCACTTATCTGATTATCTTCTTGGATGAATTTCTAGCATTAGATGGCTGAGTCAAAGGACAGGTGCGTGTGCTTTGGAAAGGCTGCGACAATTCTGCTCCGGCCAGCACTTCCTCACCTCTACTTCCGTCCGTCAGACAGAGGGAAGACGACATCTAACTGTTCTGACTGGTACAGATAAGTACTAATGAGGAGGAATACCTCCTCTTCCGATTTTATTGGCCATTTGTATTTCTTCCTTTGCAAATTGCCTGCTCCTGACTTTTGTCCATTTTTTCTATTGAAGTATTTGTCTCTATTCATTGATTCGAAAAAATTTCATACTATGGACATCTGCTCTTTCTTATATATATGCCACACTTTGTTACTTTTAGTTTGTTTAGGAAAAAGAATGGTATAGTGATTATAGTTACCATGTGCTAGCCTTGTGACTTGGGGCAAGTTTTAGCTGTTAGCCAGAGTTTTCTCATCTAAAATAATGTGGCCCACAATTATACCTAACTCATGGGGCAAGTGCCTGGCACTTATTACTAGATAGCACAAGTTATTCATAGTGTTTTTTTTTGACTGTCAGTTTTGCTTTGACTCTTATTTTGAAAAATGCAAATTTGTTCCAATGCACCGGATATATTAAGGGAACAGTTTGAGCATAACATGAATTTTGTGTTTACTTATGCATGAGAGAAACACTAGAAAATGCAGAAAACCGTGCCCAGCTGAAATGAGCCACATAGGAATCCACAAATGCACACACACACTCGCCTCAGATAAGCACCAGCTTGTCAGGTCACTTGGGGTTCTACACCGTAACCGCCCACTTTCCATCGCACCAGTCAGGACTTTCCATCTGACTTCAGGGAGCCCCACTCCTGCCACTTCACTGTACAAGGTGGAGCCTTCCAGTGCCCACTTCCCCCTTACCCTCTTTTCAATGTAAAGTGCCGTATTTTTGGTGCTATTTATATGCTTCTTAGACACTTAACATCTATTAAAACTGCAGTGTTTTATTAGGTTCCTATCTCTACTTTATCTTTTTTTTGGCTTACCTCCAGAGTTTTTGAGTATCTGACCCCCACCCCCATAAGCCCTGTGGTTTTTACTGCATGACTTTACACAGTAAGGGGATTTTTTGGAATTCATATGTTACATCACAACAGAAATTGACCACATACAAATCCTAATATTGTGTAGTAAAATTTGTGTTACACTTAAAAAATCCCTTGTCCCTAAGATCATTAAGAACATTCACCTAAACGTTCTATATTTAGGTTTTTTTCATTTTATCTTTCACATTAGCTCAGCTCAAGAAACATAAGAACACAGAAATAAGTGTGGTGTGTGATGTGTGTAGGCCAAGGAATGAGACAGACCACAGCCAGTGGGGGAGAGGGAGGTAAACAGAAAATCTGATTCCCAACAAGTATCCTTCAACCCGATGATCCTACCACCCCTCCTGGGATTTTCTTTTCCTAATAATTACAAAATCTTAATATAAAATAAAATAAAAATCAAGTGTAGACCAGTATCAAACCTCAGGGTCAACAGTGAAATAACTTTTCATTTCTCCACCATTCTGTCGTTTGTGATCACCATTGCTTTCCCAGGACCTAAAACGTCAGTCACCCCCATTCACATCACCCAGAGGAACTAGGAGCTAAAGACTTGGGCTCTATCAACCACACCCTTTAACACAGTCACCTGAAAAGGCAAGCAATAACACAAGGAACATAGGGACAGTTTTAACAGGCAAGTCGGTGCCTAAAATCACTCTGCTCCAACACCAGGGGGGCACATTCACTTGGTCGGTAGAAACCTTGGAGTACAGGGACAGCATTATGCACTTCATGGGGATTCTGGGAAAAGGGAGTCTGGAGGAGGTACTGAGTAACACAGGATGACAAACGAGTGACTAGGCACCCTATATTTTCAGTGAGGGGTGAGTAAACACTTTTCACTGGCAAAAAAACCATAAAGGAAAAAATTGGGTGGAGAGATGGGGTTTCTCAAATGCTTGTTTCATAACACACAAATGTGTCATATATGCCTTTGCATATATCAAATATTATATAATAAAATAAAACATTTGAAAATTAAGAGAAAAAGAAGGCACAAAGAGAAGCCAAAGTCACTCTCAAATGCTCTCCTGGTCTGCTGCGCTTGGCTGTCTTTGGGCAGCCTCAGAGGGTTCCAGCTCCTGGCTTCTCTTGTCTAACACAGCAAGGGACTTGAGCCAGCTCTCTGAGTTTCAGCCAGGAGAGTGATCTTCAGCACCACCTTCAATTGCTCTTTCTTCGTTCACTTTGAAGTTCTGGCAGGTCTCCTTCCATGGTATCAGTGTTATCTCTGCTCCACTTCCATACTCCGCCTGACCTCAACTGCAGCCTCCGAGCCAGGGACAATCATCTTCTTTGAGTGCCCTGTTGGTGTGGCAGTCCTTCACACCAAATCAAGTTTCTTAAACAAAGCATCCTACCAACTGCTCCCTCCGACTCCAGGGGACTTCACTTCCCACTCCCCATCTCACTATCCAACCTGGAAAAACACCCACTCCCTTTTCTGCACCTGCCTCTGGGCAGTCCGGGCAGGGTTCTCAGAATGTGTTTACCATGCCTCGCCTTTTTCACTTCTTACCTCCTTCTTCCTGCCTGCACTTCATAGCTCCATCTCAAAAATACCTACAAGTACTTTCATCAAGGACTCTCTTCTACCTCAGATCCAAATACCTTTCAGCTCTTAATCCCAACTGTGATTAAGAAAATTATCTAAAACTTGAAAATAAGGCAAAAAACAAAACAAAAACAAATGTCCCTTTAAAGTCATACAAGAGGTAGGCATGTCTAACCTGCCCACCTAGAAGTCACCTGATGCTCTGTGGAAACATACACTTGTTTGACTTTCTATTTACTACTGATTAGGCCCACAGTCTGTAAAGTTAGACATTTACCTGTAGGAAACTGATAAATTGCAAACGATTTCTGTCTGGCAAAAGGGATAACTTTGAAGGTTTTGTTTCTATTGGCTTGTAGGACATCAATCAGTTTTGCATCTAAAATTGCAATTCTTTTTTCTATTATGTAAATACCAGTTTTGTGCATTCTCCTTAGATCCAACTTTATCATCCTGCTGGTTTTTCTCATTAATAATGTTAATAAGTCTTTAATGTGTGCTGGCAATTTGTTAGCATGAGTATGTTTTTAACATTTCAAAAATGTAATTTTGCTACATTACACACAGTAAGTTACATTTTTAAATGCTTTTCTCGTACCTTGCACTCACAAGCACATGGACAAAGTCTCCCACTGCCCTGCGCCTCTCCGAGCACTGAGCACCCCGGCAGTTACAACTGGCATCAGCCCTGACTGGTGTGGCTCAGTGGGCTGGGCGTTATCCGGAAAAGTGAAAGGTCACCAGTTCGATTCCCAGTCAGGGCGCGTGCCTGGGTTGCAGGTTTGGTCCCTGATGGGGACTCACGTGAGAGGCAACCAACCGATGTTTCTCTCTCTTCTTCCCTTCCCCTCTCTCAAAGAAAAAAAATAATTCTGAGCATTAGTTGGAGCATTGTCCCACACACCAAAAGGTGGCGGGTTCAATCTGCAGTCAGGGCACACACCTAGGTTGCAGGTACTGGGGTGCACACAGGAGGCAAATGACTGGTGTTTCTCTCTCTCTCTTGCCAAAATCAATAATTAAAAAAAATCCTCAGGTGAGGATTATTAAAAAAAAAAAGTCATTCTGAAGGGCTAAATTCTGACTTGAGGGGAGAACATCTGAATAGCTAAAACAAAAGCTTGGATAATTCTGTCAACCAATGAAGAGAGTCTTCTGGAAATCCATTAAGGTTCTGGTTATGTACAGGTGGGGCAAAAGCAGGTTACAGTTGTGAGCATGTGAAACAGTTTATTACTGTATTACAGTAGTATTCATTACTGTATTTTCCCCCTACAGACAACTATAAACCTGTTTTGCCCCACCCAGCATGGTGTTAAAAAACTCTCAACACACACACAAGATCAACACGAAACAGGCCACCTGCTAGGAAGTGAGGCAAAGCATCCTATTATCAGAGAACAGGATGTCCAAAAGCTAAACCAAGAACTCACAGGAAGACAAAACAGAACAGGGATTCCCAAGTTTCAATTCAAAGAAAATTTCACACAGATCCCGTGTGGACAACAACCTAAGAACAGCTCCCACTGACACCTACTTAAAACTTGACAGTCCATGGAATCAGCAAGACCAGGCTGTCAACCTAGTGATGTAATCATGGGGCTGCCTTGGGAAAATTATTTAGTCTCCCTGAGACGCAGTTTCTCTACTAGTAACTATGGGAAGAATCCAAACTCTGATGGATATATATTAATATATAGCTCTATGTCCAGCACACAATAAAATGTATTTGATTCTTTGATAGGTTTTTTTTTAAACAACAAATTAGAAAAGGAGGTATCTGAGGTTAGAATCCAATTTAACTTTTGAATAAAAGCCAGTGGACACACTACTGATATTTAAAAGCAAAAACTCAGTGACAAAGTTAATAAACATATTTTCTAACTGGAAATCATATTTGTATTTCATCTAAATGTACAGCAAGTGGTTGGGACTGCAATTAAATTCATTTCACACAGATGCTATGTGGACAACATAAGAATAGCTGCCACTGATACCTACTTAAAAATAGCACTTTGCAAAATATTTAGTACTATCAACCCTGAGACCAGTATTATTATTCTACTTTACAAGTGAGGAAAAGTAAGGTTAAAGAAAATTAAATAACTTGCCCAAGCCCACCACATAGGAGCTACAAAATGGCTGAGCAGAGATTTGGATTTAGGTCTGTATTTAGGCTCGTTTCAGTCTCTCTACATAATTTGCCCCTACAAAACAAACATTCTTGAGTTTTTACATTCACACTCACCACAATTTGAAAGATGCAAGACAGACCTGGTGTGATAAGTAAGGAGGACTTGGGGTATGTGTATGGAGGGGAGAACCAATGTAGTCCAGC
Organism: Macrotus californicus; assembly: GCA_007922815.1. NCBI lineage: Eukaryota > Metazoa > Chordata > Mammalia > Chiroptera > Phyllostomidae > Macrotus > Macrotus californicus. The sequence continues at coordinate 112,293 of VMDR010000428.1, read as the reverse complement.
TCATAACTCCCAATATTAAGTTCAATGCTAATGGAAGAAGATTAATTTCAGAGTAAGCATGCATGTAACTGACTCATCAGGGAAATAGGGGAGATTTTTGCCTGGCTGTGTTTTGCAAGTATACTTTGCTACCCAAATTATTAAATTACTCTCCAAATGAGACCTTCCACCTTGACAAGATGCTTCTTTCGAGAACAGTTTCTCTTTTTAAACAGAGAACAAATCAATAAAGACATGTCCCTTAAGACATTATCCAACAAACATTAACTGAGCCTACTAGGTGCCAGACACAAAATTAAATGCCTTCAAGACACACATGTCCTGGTGGAGAAACCCTATTCAAACATCTGCCAGGGCCAGGTACTAAGTGTGGGATAAAAAGAGGAACCTGTTGGAATTATGTTGTTTAAAAAGCTTTCGCTGTTGATTTTTACTATTTATCTCATCTGTGTGTGTGTGTGTGTGTGAGAGAGAGAGAGAGAGAGAGAGAGAAAGTATATGTATGTTTAGAAACAAAGTTTAAATCGCTTTTTTAAAAAAGATTTTATTTATTTTAGAGAGAGGGGAAGGGAGGGAGAAAGAGAGGGAGAAAAACATCAATGTGTGGTTGCCTCTCACACACCCACCACCAGGGACCTGGCCCGCAACCCAGGCAGAAGCCCTGACTGGAAATCAAACCGATGACCCTTTGTTTCGCAGGCTAGCACTCAATCCACTGAGCCACACCAGCTAGAACTGATTTTTTTTTTTTAAACTGGAAAAGAACTTCATTAGCACTGCCACCCAGTCATTTTTGCTTTTAACACTTTGCTGGCACTTTCACACACTTGTGGCATTGTGTATAACCTTCAAATCACCCTGTGAGGTAGCTATTTTAAGCACTTTTTAAAATGAGTTAATACGTGTAAAGCACCTAATAAGTTCTTGAAAAATGGTGGTGGTGATGGTTACGCAGGAAGAAACAAGTCCAGGTCTATAGAGGGAGCAAACAGCACAGTCCCAGGCAGGGGGGTAAGTAAGCAGCCCACTGAGGTAGGAACCTCCTCCTCCCTCTTCAAAGGCCCCCCCTCCTTCCACAAGCAAGCACCCTGCTCCAGTCATTGCCCCAACAAGCACACTGGGGGCTTCCTCTCAGAGTCCCTCTCTGCATCCGGCTCTAGAATGCTGCAGTCAATAATCAAATGACATCACAAGTGCCCTGTCCATGCAAGAGCCCCAACTAGTGTCCAGCAAGGGAATCCAAGCCTCCTAACCTAACACCAAATTGGAGGCATCAGAAGGTTAGCACTCATGTTTGAAAGGTTGTTCATTTTATTCCATTTAACTCTGAAATGACTGTTCAAGTTTATGGAACCCGGGAAGGTGGTGCTGGTCCTGGCCTGATGCAAAGTGGTCATTGCAAAGGATGTGGCACCTCAGACTGCCCCTGTAGTCATGCTCTGGTTGCTGGAATTGACTGCTATCCCACAAAGTGACAGCTGCCATGGGCAAGAAGAAAATTGCCAAGAGGTCAAAGACCAAGTCTTCTGTGAAAGCTTGTAACTACAGTCACCTCATGCCTACAAGACACTCTGTGAATATCCCATTGGACAAAATTGTTATCAACAAGGACATCTTCAGAGACTCTGCTCTGAAATGCAAGGACCGACGGGAAGGCAAGCTCAAGTTCAAAGAGAAGTACAAGATTGGCAAGAACAAATGGTTCTTCCAGAAGCTGCAGTTTTAGATCTTTTTTTGTCATTAAAAATCAAAAAAATAAAAATTACAGTAGAATAATTGTTAACATTTACTGAACTCTTACTATGTGTCAAAAATTATGTTAAGTGTTTTGCATAGATTTCCTCATTTAACCTCCACAATACTTTGGAGTACATGGTATCATCACCTCCACTTCACAGGCAAGGAAAATGAGGCACAGAGAGGGTATGTAACTTGTCTAGCATCAGCCCGTCAGCAAGTGGTGGTACTGGGATTTATAGTGACCCTCTTAGCCCTGGCCGGTGTGGCTCAGTTGGTTGGGCATCATCCCACAAGCCAAAGGGTCGCAGTTCGATTCCGGTAAGGGCACATGCCTGGGTTGTGAGTCAGTTCCCAGTCGGAGCACATACAAAAGACAATCGATGTTTCTCTCCTTCTCCTTCTCCCTCCCTCTCTCTAAAATCAAAAATAAAATTTTTGGAAAATTTTAAAAATTAAATAAAAATGAAGTCATCCTCTTAGCCACTACACTTTGGTTCTATTATTGTAGGGATGTCACTAAACAGAGCCTGGTATCAGGCAGATGCTTAGTAAGTGCCTCGTTCATGAATGAGCACGAACACCCCAAGCTCAGGAAGAGAAGGAGCATCACCCCAGCCCTTTCAGTATTTCCCAACTCTTCACCTGCTCCTGCCCTGCACTGTTTCGTTCTCTTTCTCACTCTCCCAGAGCAAGAGACTGAAAGTTGAGCAAGAGCAGAGAGTAAGACTCCAAGGAACCCATCCTGCATGATCCTGTTCTATAAGACAAGGGCCTGGCATTTCACAATACTAGGTAACCAAGTATCAACAGAGTCAGGCACCGTCCTGGAACTGTCCTCCTGGGGGCAATCTCCATAGCAAGGGTGGGATGGTCCTCAACCTTTTCAGTCCTTAACCAGTTGAGGCAAACAGAAACGAAAACAAAAACAAACCTGTCCTGGCTGATGTGGCTCAGTGGATTGAGTGCTGGCCTGCGAACCAGGGGATCACTGGTTTGATTCCTAGTCAGGGCACATGTCTGGGTTGATGACCAGGTTACCAGTTGGGGGCATGTGAGAGGCAACCATACATTGATGTTTCTCTCCCTCCCTTCCCCTCTCTCTGAAAGTAAATAAATAAAATCCTTTTTTTCTTTTTAATTTATTTATTTATTTATTTATTTAAAGACGGGGATGGGAGGGAGAGAAACATCAATGTGTGGTTGCCTCTCATGCGCCCCCAATTGGTGACCTGGCCCACAACCCACACATGTGCCCCGAATGGGAATCAAAACAGCAACTCTTTAGTTTGTAGGCCGATGCTCAATCTACTGAACCACACCAGTCAGGGCAATGAATAAAATCTTTAAAAAACAAAACAAAACAAAACAAAACAAGAACAACTCATCATCTCACCCTTCCAATCATTACCACACCCCCAAATCTCCCTAAAATTAAGGACAAAAATAATACTTGTAAAGCAGGTTATTAAATCATGCTGCAAACATCCACCCAGCCCCTGGGTACTATGTCTGGGAGCTGGAGAATCCTGAGTGCAAGGTGTGGGACCCAGCATGAAGCAGGGCTCCAAAGTGTTGGTTTCCTTCCCACCTCCCAATCTCAGAGAAACCCAACCAGTGGATGGAGTTGTGACAATGACGGGAACCGACAAGTGCCTCACAAAGAAAGGGCTATGAGAGTGTAGAGGAAGGATTGGTCCATCCTGGCACGCGGTGGAAGCAGTATCTAGACAAAGGAAGAGTTCTGAGAGTGAAGGAAGAGCACTACAGGCAAAGGAAAGTCTGAGTAAACCCACAGCACCAGGAAGTGTCCTGCAAGTTGCAGAACTGGAGAGGGTGTGGAACAGAGTGAGGAGATGAAGCTGCTTACAGTGAAGTTGTGGAAGGCCTCAATAATACCATATGGCATCTGACTTTATTTCATAGGCAAGGAGAGGCACAGCTAATGTAGTGGACATTTGCCACTTTTGTTTTGTCAGTCCATCATCCACTCCTCCCCTCCCATCAGCACCCTGAGCTTCCTGGAGAACCCCAACAGGGTGGTCTTGGAGGATGGAGAGGCTTCCTGCCAGTGGGCTCTGATTGACGCATATATCACCAGCAGGGTGACTCTTCAGGAACAACCCAGGAAAGCAGGGATATGGCAGAAAGCATGGCGGCAGGGTCCTAGCCCAGTTGTGCAGGGGCTACCCTCGGCTGCTGAGCCTCCCTTGGTCCTGGCCCATTTTCCAAATCTGGCTCTCCAGCGTTTCTCAGTCCCTGCACTATCCTTTTGCAAACCAGTGATTTTCAACCTTTTCCATCTCATGACACATACACTAATTACTAAAATTCTGCAGCACACCAAAAAATGTATTTTTGCCAATCTAACAACAACAAACAAGGGCATAATTTTGATTCATTCACACCAAACAGCTATTGTGTGGGCTGTTGTCATTTTTCTATTTGATAATCTAGGGGAAAAGGTCAGTGCCCCTGACTAAATAGTCAGGTATCGCATGTTTTAAAAATTCTTGCGGCACACCGGTTGAAAATCACTACCCTGAACTCCTTGTCTGTTCCGTAGCCACCAAAAGTTTCTGCTGCTTATCACCAAGGCTCCTGACTGGCACACAACACACTGAAGCAGAAGAGGGGCCTGATCCAAACTGTGTCTGAAAAAGATAACAGTTATCAAGAGTGCAGACTGCAAATTGCCCACATACCCCTGCACTGGCCAATCCTTTCGAAAGGGCTATTTGCTCAGCTTGAACAGGGCTCCTCTTTCCTACCACCCTTTTGCCCTTAAGACCTCAGGTTACAAGGTACCCTCCTCCGCAAAAAGTCTTCTCGCCTTTACCTCTCCACTAGTTAGGTGCTGCTCCTGGACACTGCCCCAGGCCTTCCAGATTCAGATCTTTGGAGGTGCATGTACCCTGATGGGTTCTTAGGCACGTAGTTTGGAAATCTGTGTCCTATACTGCACTCTGGCCATGCTGAATCACATGTTCCAAGAACATGCCAAATTATTCCAAATTTTGGTCCCATTCTGTCAAAACGAACACCCTACCCCTTCTCCTTCCTAAAATTCCTTACTCTCACCCACCATAACTCAGCTCAGAGGCAAAGCCCCTGTGAAGGTTTTCTTAATCCCCTTCCTTTGTACTCCAAAGATGGAGTTTATAACTCTCTCGTGGCCTCTGTTGCATTTTGCTTTGTACCACGACTGGTTGTTAAGATATCAGCTCCCTGGAAGTCAGAACTGTTTCATTCATCTCTATACTCCAAAGAGTCTAGCACTGTGCTGGGAATATAGTGGATTTAAGACTAACTGAGTTGAACTAATTTTTTAAATTATATTTAAAAGCAACTTCTGACCAGAGCAGGGGCTCCTAGTCAGCCTTCCTGAGTCAGGGCATCTCCCACCTTATTCCCATAGGGCAGGAATGAGTAGGGGATTCCATGTTAGGACGCCCAAGTTCAACCTCTGACGCTACTTCATCAGCATAGGAAACCTCAGGCAAATCATTTTATCTGTCTCAGTATCTCATCTGAGAAATGGGAACAAAAATCAAGCATGTGCCTCACAGTGCTGGGTGGAAGACAAGTGTGTCAGGACTTGTATGAAGTACAAGGCCTCACTGGACTGTCCACACTTAGGAAGAGGCATGGTCTCCCCTGTTGCTGTGGGTTGGTGAGGGCCTAAATGGAGCAGACACCACCCTAATGAGGCAGTTCTACACCTGGTCCAGCAGCAGGAATTTCGTCACTGTTCCAAACCAGACCCTAAACCTAACAGACCAGTTCCACAGGGCCAGATATAGAAGCTAGATTATTAGGGACATTTAGACACATATTCATTAGTAATTCCAAAGGCCTAAGACATGTGGAAAGAGCTCTGTTTTCCAGTTTCCCAGCCCTTCAGTGGTTTATGATTAGTTTCTAAACAAAGGCTCCCCAGGGAATCTTACCTTGAGTCCCTGGTGCTACTCTAAAAAAATTCCATCGTGTCAACAAAGTTTTAACCCTTGAATTTTGTGGTCCAGAAATGGAAAACTTTACCCTGCACTCTGTGACTGCTCCTTTGTGTCCCACCCACACCTACAAAAGTCCTTTCAAAGGAAAAAATAAACACTCTAAAACTGTATTCTAAAAAAAAGCCCCTTGGTCCTAATTAGGAGTCAACTTGCAAACTGAAGTTCCTCGTTCATTCTCAGATAGAATCAAAAGAAAAAGTGAGGTCCGGCCCCAACCTATCCCCCCACCCCCCAACAGAACTGAGGCCCGAGTCTCTCTAGCCTCAGCCCACCTTGTTTTTACAACTGAGGAGCCCGCTTACATTAGACAGGGCTGTGGTGTGGGGTGGAGGAAGAGTACAAAGGTTTTGGAGTTGGACAAGTCTAGACTGAGGTCACCATTCTCTCTCTTACTAATTGTGATCTGGGCCTCAGTTTACTCATCTGGAGTGTGTTGTCAAATTGGAGAAAGGATTAAAAGTGAAACGTATGAGACCTCCTAGGTAAAGGGCCTTACACACTACACTATGTGAGTGTGGGGACCTTGCCCACCCTGAGAGCCCAGGACAGAACTGTGAGGGTCTGAACTGTGGGTCTGCCCAGATGCGGTGCCAGGCACGTGGCAGGCGCTGCCTGCACTGTGATTTCCAAGCCTGAGGAAGGATGGAGAACTAGAGGCGACTGCAGAGACAATCAGTAACTAAGAACAGACAAGTCTCATTCACACAGAGAACGCTGATGCACCTCAGAATAAAAGACAGTATGTTTGTGTAGGATCCAGAGGAAACGGTCCCATGTTCATTATCAAATATATGCACGCAGCAACCCCACGGATGGTCATTAATCCTGAACTTACACCTGCAGAGGCACCAAATGATAAATGTACAAAGCTATTGGCCACAGCACCATTTTCAGTACTAAGACTGAAAATGTCCTCAGATGTCCATCGTAAAGAACTGGATGAATGAGACACAACGCAGCCATATCATGGAAAACCATGCAGCAGTGAAGAGAACTGCGAAGACCTCCAAGACATACTACTAAGTGAAAAAGAAACCAAGGTACAAGAGAACAAAGCTTCGAGAGCGCTACCTACTTTTTTAAAAAATTGATTTGAGAGAGAAAGAGAAACACTGATTTGTTGTTCCACTCATTTATGCATTCACTGGTTAATTCTCGTATGTGCCCTGACCAGGGAGTGAACCTGCGACCTCGGGGTACTGAGACAACATTCTAACCAACTGAGCTGCCCGGACAGGGCAGAGAATGCTACCTTTTGTCTAAAAAAAAGAGGGGGGAAGCAAAAAATGAAAATCCATATTTGTTATTTGCTTATATTTGCATTAAGTTTTAAAGGAGGTAAAAGAACTTAAAAAATTCATTTCCTTGTGAGGAAGTGGGGGTTGTGGGTCCTAAAGAGAAGGTGGATAGGGCTGGTAGTAAGACTTTTCCCAGTACCCTCTAATATTTTTTATTTCGCTGCATGAAGGTATTACCTTTTAAAAAAAATTTTACATAATTTCCAAGTCATAAATCCCAATCAACACAGTAATTTATAGCATAGGGAAGGTTTTAAAAATGGAAGAGCTACAGCTGGCAGTGTGAGAGAGCTGTAAACCCAGCTCTTGGTTTGAAGGGTCGTCTGTGGGAAACACATATCAATGAGCTGACTCCAAGGTGACTTGCCCATCCGTGTTCAGAGCATGAGCCCCTAAGATGATGTGAAACTGCAAATGACACAAGTGTCCCACAGGGACAAAGTTTGCCTTTCAGATGGATTACGTTGGGTTACATGGCTATTACACCTCAACTATTTCAATATATAGCAACCTTTAAGTGAAAATGTAATAACTTGGTACACATTCATAAAGTTCAGACAGAATCCAGAAGGATACAGACAATTTGATATTCAAGGGCTATCTGAATAAGTTGCTTAAGAACCTCTTATAATTGAGGAGAAAAAAGACCTAGTTGAATAAGAAGTAAAAATACATAAAAAAAAAAAAGCCAAGACATGAACTGAGTATGAGTCCAACAGAAAAGTGTGTTCGGTGAGAGGCAGGCAACACTGAAGAACATTAGGCCAAAGGCTTGGGTGTGAAGGCCTGGGTGGAGAATGTTTGCCAAGGGCGAGGCCAGTCTGACCTAGAAACGAGGAAAAATGCAAGGAGACTGGTTTGGTGTCTGAGCAACCCCAGAAAACGTGTCCCAGGAAATGGACCTAGATGAGATCAAGAGCTAAAAACAGGTAGAAAATAAAGAAGCTGTGAATTAGCAGCAGCTCTTTCAACCCAAACATCAGCAACAGTGATATACGAGGCAGGTAGGGGGCTGCATAGAACCCAGAATTATCTTCTGGAGGGCGGGCCCCTGGTAGTACAATGAGTGTTCTAGAGACCCATCTGTATTGGTGTGCCAGCTGGCATTGTTGTGAGAGGCTGCATTTGGCTTCAGTGAATTTTTCTGACGACTCTCTCAATGCATTTGCCCATTTTACGACAGGCAATTTACAACCGCACCTGCCCAGCAGTCTTTGACCAATGAAACGACAGGACCCCCATGCCCCACCCTCCCTATTCACCCCGAGTGACCTTCTTTTTGTTTCCTCAGATAAAAAAGTCCTCAAAGGGAAATGTTTTGCCAATGTGGAAGAGGTGAAACAAAAAACAGCAGAAGCACTAAAAGGCATCAAAATCAACGAGTTCAAAAACTGTTTTGAGCAGTGGAAAAAACCGTCTCGGCAGGTGCATTGCATCAGATGGAGAGCACTTTGAAGGTGACTGAAGTTTTAGCATGTAAGAATAAATATACATTTTTTAACAAATTTCAAGTTTTTTTAGGGGGTCAAAACAAAGCTGATGTCTTGAAAAAGGTATACACAGGGAAAAAAGTAGATCTGTGCTTCACCTCACTGAGCAGTTTTCCAAATTATGACTCACTGGAAAAATGGGAAGTCAGTTTTTACCCCTCTCACTTCCACTTCCCTGTGGTGTGCGGACCACACCCTCACCAACTCTCACCGCTGGCTCATGGGTTGGCCACTCCAACCTTCCCAGTGATGTGGACACCAGGGCCGGGGGCCCACCCAACACCTTAAACTTCAAGTGCTTTCTTTTCCTCATTAGACATCCCTTTACAGAGCGCCTCAGTGCCTGGTAGTGCCTGGGGACTCTCCCAAAGAGGGAACAGACTGCATGGAGAAGCTCACAGAGACCCAAGACAGTGCCACCAAAAGGCTCAGGGACTGAAGTTTCTTGCAGGCTGGGGTGCAGGGTGAGCTACCAGCAGGACTGCATGAATGCAAGTTTCTGGCATCGTCAGCTCTGCAGAGCCCATCAAGTAGGGACAGTGACTGACAGCTCAGTCACATCAGTGTATACCATCACGGAATTCAGAATGCCACAACAAGACCCTACAAGCTTCCGGAGGAGAAAACAGGTCACACACAAAGGATCAGGAATCAAAATGGTATCAGATTTCTTAACTTCTAGAAGCTAGTAGACAATTAGGTAATACCTTCAAAATTCTGACATAAAATTATGTCCAACCTTAAAATTCTAAACTCAGCCAAACTATCAAATTGGAGTGAGGGTAGAAGAAAGATATTTTTTAGACAGGCAAGGTCCCCCCAAATTTACCTCCAATGTGCTCTTTTTCAGGAAGCTGCTGGGGGGTGTGTTCTGTCAAACACATGAGTGAAAAAACAGGAACTAGGGAATGGGGGGTTCAACATGGCCCCCAGGAGATGGCTAAGGGTACTCAGGGTAAGTGTGGGACAGCAGACCTGGACAACCACCAGGTGGGGCAGCAAGAGGGAGGTCTCCAGGAGAGACATCAAGGGGGATAACAGGAACTGACCACCAGGTCGAGAATTTCTGTCATAAGATTTAGGGCTGAATTAGTTAGGGGACATGGGAAGTAAGCAAATGAATAAATGGGGCTATTATAAGCCCTAGGAAAACATAAACACCAACTAAAAATGTAGAGGACCTACCCAAGAGAAATGAAAACATGTCTACACAAAAACGTGTACACAGATGTTCATAGCAGCTTCATTTATAATAGCCAAGAGGTGGAAATAACCTAAACGTCTATCTATCAACTGATGAGCTGATAAACAAAACGTGGTGTATCCACACAAGTGAACACTATGTAGCAGCGCGGACGGACCTGAGCAACATGATACCGCATACTGTGAGTCCATGTGTAATGACATGCCCAGAATAGACATCCATGAAGACAATAGCTGGAATAGCTCACTAAAGTTTCTCTAACAGTCTCTGAAGAGAACAACTGCCTCTCCTTGTCCATCACCTACTCACCCCTGACTTCTTTCTGGTTTATCTAGCCTTATATTCCCTTATCTGACTACTGTCAAAGGTTGGCCTCCTAACTGCCAGATCCCATGACTTCTTACATGGCCCTGTCATCCCTATTGTCCTCTGCAGCACCATCTCCATCATCCATTAATCACTCCTCAGAAAGCTTACCTCCTATTAGTTATGACATTTCCCTCACCTACCCGGCCTCCCGTTTCTACCCTCTCCCACCTGTGTCCTCAACTCATCCACTGTGCCTACTACTCCACCCCCAGTTCTGACCTCCTCCCAAGCATCTGCCCTCCATTTCCTAGTGGGTGATCCCCCATGCAACCTCGATTTCAGCTCATTTAAGACAAACTGTCATCTGCCCAAACCAGCTCTTCCTACTGACTTCTGAAGTCTCCCAACGCCCCAAGATCAAGGCCTTGATGGGAATCTTAGAATTCCAGCTGTGCTCTGTCTTTAGGGCCAAGCTTTCAGAGGCCATGTCCTGTCACATCCAGCAATTTGCACAATGGCCACTTCCCATCCAAGTCCCATCACCCTCTTAGTATCATATCAGCTCATACCTGGATGGCTGCAGTTCCCTCCTAATTGGTCTCCCTGACTCCAATCTTCCTTGCCCATCACTACAGTTGAATTTCCTTAAATCCATGATTAACGTCATACCTTCCCTACCTTCCACAACACATGTGTCTGGTATGAAAACTCCCCATAATTTGGCTCCAAGTTACCTTTCAGAACTTATCTACTATTCCCTTATGCACACCATCTATTCTAAGAACTTGCTTGTAATAATTTATTTTTTGATTGTTCTCTTTCCACATGTTTGTCATGCTGCTTCTGCCACCCCTTCTTTTGGGTCCAACAAAAAACCTCTACGACTGTGTCTTTCCTGCTCCCTATGGAAGAAAATCCTGCCTCTGCTTTTCCAAAAGACCCAGCTCATCACAGTGTCTCATAATGGACACCTACCACAAAAGATAATACTCTAGATATCCTATCATAAGAGGCCTGGTGGCCTGGGACAACTGAGCATTCTGCAGTGGAACATGGCTCTGGAGACCTATTAACACACATGCTTTATTGGGCCAATATTTAAAAATCTGGATATTTCACATAAAAATCCAGAGTTGGGCCCTGGCTAATGTGGCTCAGTGGGTTGAGCACCAGCCTGTGAACTGAACGGTTGCCAGTTCAATTCCTGGTCAGGGCACAGGCCTGGGTTGCAGGTCAGGTCCCCAGTTGGGGGTGGGCAAGAGGAAACCCATTGATATTTCTTTTGCATGTGGATGTTTCTCTCCCTCTCTTCCTAAAAAATAAAATAAAATCTTAAAAAAAAAATCCAGACTTGGGCATCTCTTGGAAAAGAGATGCTAATCACGCTGCTGAGGACTCTCTGACCTACTCAGTCTAAATTTGGCTACCAGTCGCTCTCTGAAACATGGACCCACTTCATTTTCATAGAGCTATGCCAATAGTGTTATTGATTTTATTTGTTCAGCTTATTTCCTCCCTCAAGAACTGAAGTTTCCTAAAAGAGACCTTGAATGTCTCGTTCAAAGCTATTCTCGGCACTTTGTCCATCCTGAGGGGTACTTAGAAGCTACTCAAGAGATGTGCCATACAAGTGAATGGATGTGGCTTCCTTGGGTCCACATCCTTGTGAACTGAAGCCAATGATGGCTGATGAAGGATTCTGCCCACTTGCCTGCCACTCCAAGAGGCAGGTATGGGCTCTCTAGTTGGAAGTATCCCCTCTCCCCCACCACACACATACAACAGTGTATATATATTCATACCCAGAATCTCTTCTTCCTCATCTGACTGGCACCTAGAAGCATCTGGGCTGGCCGCCCCTCATCTAACCCAAACCCCTGAGACTATGTCTAGTACAACTCAGAATCCTGCCCAAGTTCAAGGTCCTGGGCTCATTCAGGCATTCCATAAACATTTAGTTCTAGGTGCAAGAAACACAGTGTGAATAAAACAAAAGGCCCTTGCCCTCATGGTACTGATGTTCTGGAGGCAGAATGGATGAGTAAGTATTCAGAGATATTGGCACCTGCAGACCCCTGGCCTTCAGTCTGCCCAACCCTTCTTGTCCTCCAAGGCCCAGGGGAAGGGCTACCTCCTTGGTGTAATCTTCCTGGTAAGCCAGCCTTCATCAAGCTCCCTCGATGCTTTCACTTACTGTACTGCTCTGTGCAATTGTGAGCTATTCTATATTCAGCAACTACAGTTTTCCTGCTATTCATCTCAAGCTCCACGAGGCCATAAAATTGTCTATATCCTATCTTTCATGTTCCCTAGAGCCCAGAAACCACAACTGGCACTTATTGACCAATTAAACACAGGGAGCCACTTTCCCCAAACCTGGTATGGGGACCTATCAAGCCACTGAACCACTGTGGTAATTTCCAGAATGTACACTATACTCAGAAATCTCTGGGGATAAAGTTAATACTTAACCACTACGTAATTTAACACATTACAAATCAAGACAAGTAGAAACGGATTATGAAATGAGAATGCAAAATAGACCTAAATTTCTATGTGTGAATATCCTGGTAGGCAGCTTCAGACATACTTCTTACTGGCTATGTGACCTTGAATAAATTAATAAACTGCCTTGGGCTTCAGTTCCAGGGTCTGTGAGAGTAGAATGATAGTATCTGTTAAGAATTGAGAACATTAAGGTATATGAGAACCTAACAGAGTGCCTAGCATGAAGTCCTCAAAACTTAGCTGTCCTTGTTAAGTTCCAAAAACTACCCTCCCCCACTTATTAATACATCTCTGTTTTAGCAGCACTTACTGGGAAAGACTGTGGTTAGACTTGGGGCTTCAATTAAAGGTCTAACAACGTTGCCCATATGACCAAAAATGGAATGCAAAGACAGGCCAAAGGGTAAAAATGTTATAGAAGCAAAATAGGAAACTGAACCTTTCCAATTAGTTAACTGCCCTTATCTCTCCCCCTAAAAGATAATCTGCAGGTAGGATGCAGCCATCACACCTGCCTGCAAGGCGGTATTGAGACCCCAGATGTGAAAAGTACTTTGCAAAGAGCACAATGCACCTGAGTTACTGCTTAAGAGCATTAAGTTCTGGACAATCTAAGGTGAGTGACCTTAGACAGGTTTCCTGTAAAAACAGAAGAATGTCTATCTCACGGGACTGCAGTGAGGAATAAGTGAAACGACATAAAGTATGAATATCTGGGGACTAGAACATCAGAAGAGCCCAACTTTTCAGAGTTATTATCATTACTAACCTACTCACTGGACTTCTCACCCCCAAGGGTCAGGTGGAAGCCTGATGTAGAGACACCAACACTGACCGAGGAATTGGGCTCTGTAACCAGCTGGGTGACCTTGGGCTGGTCGCTGATTCTCTCCAAACTTTGGGGTCCCGTGGTAACAAAATGAGACCATTGCAGAGAGAATCCCTGGGCTCCTACCAGCTCTTCCACTAAGCTGGAACAAAGGCCACCCGCTCCCCAGCCTGTCCCCAAGGGGTCACAACTCAGAATTCCTGCTGCTCAACTCCCTTTGCAGCGCGCAGCAGAAGCACCCGAGTCTCCATTCCACGGAGATGCGTCCATACTCCGCCGCCACCGCTCGCTTCATCAGTAACTTGCTTCTGCAGCCACTCGCTGCCCAAAGTTTCCCGAACGCCGAAGACCCTGCCGTGGGTCCATCCCAGAGGACCAGGGCCGGGGGCGCGGAGTCCCGGAATCCCCGAGCCGCCCCCGCTTCGGGGCGGGAAGTGACAAGTACGACGCGGGGCCGCGGGCGGCGGGAGAGTGGGACCTGGGGAGGCGTGTGTAGGCGCGCGAGGGAGGAGGCGGCCGCGCGCTCGCCTCAGGTCGCTCCCGCCGGACCGCCGCGACGCCCCGGGCTCTGCGCTCCCTGCCTCACGACCCTCGCTTCGCTTAGAGACCCGCGGCCCCCGGGAGCGGATCCTGTGCCCAGTAGGAACGGAGCGGGCCGGCCGGGGCTCAAACCCGCAGCGCCCGGAAAGCCTGGGGAGCTCCGGGGCGACCGCGTGTGCCGGTTCTTCCCTCGCGAGCCGGGGTTCCGGACGGGGGGCGCACGCGCACCCGCGCGCGCCGCCGTAACCCCTTCCTCCCCGCGCGCCCCCGCACTCCCACTCACCCACCCACCACTCACCGTCGATATCCCCCAGGGTCAGCTCGTCGCCCAGCTCGGTGAGCGTCTCCATGGTCTCCAGACCGCCCAGCTCGCCGCTCTCGTCCATCGCCCGTCTCAGCGCAGAGGCCTCCAGGCCGGCCCGTTCAGGAAGACGCGGGGGCGGTGCCACCGCCACCGCCCATGACACCCCACAGCCTCCGCCCGGCACCGCCTCACCGGCCGGTGTCACCCTCCGCCATGTTTGCGCTGCGCGGGAGGGGCGGGGCAGGATTCCCCCGCCCCAATCCGCGCCCTCTGCGGCCCCGCCCCCAGGTCGCGCGTACCCGCGTTTGTTGTCAATGGGACCAGGCTCGTCACGGCCAATCGGCGCGCAAAGCCGCGCGTGGGGTGATTGCGCGTCAGCGATCAGCAGCTCAGATTTGCATAGCGAAACCCCTCCCCTCGCGGTGTGGTAGCGAATGCGAACCGGAGCCTCCTGGTCCTCAGCCCAACCTCCTTCCCCTAGTTTAAAGGAGCCGCTCTCTTTTCCGTCGGGTCTGCTCCGCAAGCTCTTCCATCCACCCGCGCGGGGAGTTGCAGATTTAACACGCTCCACCCCCGCCGGTCAGTCAGCCCCAGAGCAAGCTGTGAGCACATTACGTCATCTTCCCAGCGACTCCTCCCTTCCCGCCTGGGACAGCGAGTGGAATCGAACCTGGCCCGCGGAACAGTCCAGAGACCCTTCAAACCGCATTCCTCCCACGCCCCTTACAAAAGCGGAAACTGAGGCTCGACGTGGACCAAGAATTGCCCAAGTACGGAGCACGCTGACTGCCTCTGCGCCTTCGCACCTGCCACGACCATGCGCTTCTTCCTCCGAATGTCACCCCGGGTGTCTCAGAACCGCCTGCAGACCTTTGAAACGATGCCAGTGCCTGGGCTACCACGAGCTTCCAGAGGCGGGTGCGGCATGAGCATTTTGCTAAAGTTGCGCAGGAATCCTGACGCATAGCCGACCCACAGGTTCCCACTCCTTCAAGCACCCCACTGCCCCCATCTTGGAGCTGGTCACGATGTAAAACAAATGTGCAAGCATCTAGGGATTTATCCTACGGAATAAAAGAACGAGTGAGTGCTCAAACAAGTAGGCAAGTCCTTTGTAACTGGAAAATTGGGAAGCCCAATAAGGGACTGCATGAATAAATGACATCCACACAATGGAATACCATGGCACCATTAAACGTTACGTGGATAAATGTACAGCTATTGACAGACTTTTGCAATATATTGGGTTTTTAAAATATTTTATTGTTTTCAGAGAGAGGGGAAGGGAAGGGAAAAGAGAGGGAGCAAGAGAAACATCCATGTGCAATATCAGTCAGATGCCTCTCACATGCCCCCAAATGGGGACCAGGCCCACAACCCAGGCATGTGCCCTGACCAGGAATTGGACCCCTTGACTGTTTGCTCGCTGGCACTGGATCCACTGAGCCACACCAGTCAAGGCTGCAATACAGTTAAAAGGGAAAAGTGTATTCCCTGAGTGTGAGAGGCAGCTGTTGCTTTGTGGTCAGGACTTACAAGCTCAGAAGCTGTGTGGAGGCAGACACAGGGACTCACTCATGCAGTGTGGCCTTGGGCAGTTTGACTGTTCTAAGCCTTGGTTTTGTCCCCTCTAAAATGGAAATAGTGCCCCCTCATAGTTGTGAGGATTAAAGGGATCATCTGCACATTCATTTGGTAACGTTTGCTGAACACCTCTGTGGCAGGCAAACAAATAGTCCCTGCCCTTTGAGAGCTTCCAGTCTAGTGAAGAAAACAGATGTCAAACAAACATAAAAATAAGTAACAGATAATAGTATGAGTGATCAAGGGAAAGTAACAGGTGTGATGAAACTGTAACAAGGGACTTGACCGTGGGATTGTCAGGAAAGGCCTCTGACATTTAAGATGAAACCTAAAATTAGGAGGAGAGGACTGCACATGGCGTGGTGGGGCAACAGACAACACGGACAAGGGCCCTGAGGCAGCAGAAGCTGTGCCAGCCGGCACTTGGCATAAGGCCTAGCGTATAGTAAGTGCCCACACAAGGTAGCCTTTGTAATAGAAAAAACAGGATTTGCTCACATGAAAGACAAATGAATGGAAGGCCTACCAGCTGAGTGTCAGTCAGGGTTATGGGAATGGTGGGTTTGGGGTAAATTTTACTTTCTTCTTGATAGTTCAATATACTTCTTATAATAAACTTGTATAATATAAATAAAGTCTTACTTTGAGGAAAAAAGACAAAAATGTTCTCATCGCTTACATGTTGGAGAGCTGGTATTCACTACACCAGTCTCACCCTGAGACAGAAAACCAAACCCTGCTACCCTGCTCTGGACCTGGCACTGAGCTGGACAGTGTGACCTTCAACTGTGCCTGTCAGCGGCTCTCACAGGGCTCCCTACACCGCGGAGGTGACCATCTGCTGGCCCACCCTATGACTCACTTTGGTCCCATGCCCTCCCATCCCCCAGTCTCAGGAACCCCCCACAGAAGGCTGCAGGAGCATCAGGTTGAGTAGGTGGACACAGCACCACCCATTCTGCTGCTGTTCCTACAGCTCCCAGCTGGACCTGCCCAGAGGCCCTAGTTCCTAGCGAGGCAGCCTGAAGGGGACACAAATGAAGGCTCCATAGAAACTGGAAGGTGATGGCACTGGGCCCAGCCTCAGCAAAACACTGACACTCTCCCTCTGGCCCTGGATCTCACCTAACTGAACAGCTCTTTGAGCTGGCACCTCGCTTTGGCTGGGAAAACTGAGACGGACTCCCAGGGTGGACCAGCCTCAAAGTCGCTCCTGAGAACCTGGGTTCTTCATCTGGGAAAGGGACTGGACTAAATGACTATTATGGCCAGATGCCAACCATGGACTGGGCACTTACATGAGGCCATAGAGAGAATGTTTTTCCATTTACTACTTTTGATGCCTCCACTTTCCGGCCTCTGCTCACAGAGCGTGTCTCCTTCTCCCTCCTCCATGAATCTTTCTGGGTTCAGTTTTGATATCACTCCCTCCAGGATTAAGCAAGAGTATGTACCCCATGATTTGACATAGAGCTGAGGCTTTAGAGGGGGAAATACATTTGATTTTGGATAAGCTGAAACATAAGGACTGAGGGTTATCAGGTGGCAACAGGGCAAGTGCCATCAGCTTTGTGGTATTAGAGGCTGCAGCTGTCAAGAAGAGTACAGGGTAGACTAAACAAAAAAACAAAACAAAAACCTCTTTATTTAAGGCATGGTGGCCCAGAAGCCTGGGCGAATCCTCAAGAACTGTCAACAGCATCGCTCTGCGGGCAGCGCTAGGGGTCAGCAGAGGAGGATGGGGGCTGAGGTCAGAAGGGTGGTGGGCCAGGGATGCTTTGCCCCCAGGGGACATCCAGCAGTGTCTGAGACATTGTTGGTTGTCATAACTGGGAGATTACTACAGATTTAGTGAGCAGAGGCCAAGAATGCTGCTAAATACCCTGTAGTACACACAGCCCTCCTCACAGTCACAGCAAAGAATTATGTGGCCCCAAGTGAAAATGGTGCCACTGTTGAGAAGCCCTGCCTTAGGGGATATTGGAAACTCCCAGACTTTCCACGGGTGTCTCAGATCGGGCCTGGAAGCTCAACACAGGAACAAGGTCTAAGACCACACTAAAAGCAACACTGAAGACATCATTATTGCCACCATCAGGTACCCCTGGAGCTGGTGTGGCCACTGGGAATCCTTCTGTCCCCTGGGGCCACTGCTTCCACCAGCACCACTCACACAGGCTGGTGCATCGGGTTGGTGGCACTTCAGCCACAGAACTGAATCCCATCCGCAAGGAGGCTGGACAAACAGTCCCCTTGGACCTCTACAGCTCCCAGCGGGGGAGGTGGACAGGCTCCACCTACAGTAAGACTCAAGGTGGAGTTCCGGGAACAAGTGACCACAACAATCAACAGTGCAGCAAAGGGAAGGAGAGAGGGGGAGTAGGTGGTTCTGTCTGTTTCTCTGAAGGTGTCAGATGGGAAAACATGGAACCATTTGAAGACGGAGAGTAAGATATCAACCAAGATGGAGAGAGGCTAAAGATGTAGAAGGAAGAACCGAGGAAGACAAAGGTACCAGATGGGACAGAAGTGAAGACTGGGCCCCTCTCTCTGGCTATGCTTACAGTAGATGCTTAGCAAATCTACGGGACAAATGAAGAGCCATCAGAGAAGGACACCTGTCACTGAAAAGCCAGAGCCCAGCCTTGGAGAAGGGCTGGGCAGGCAATTCAGACATTACCAAATTCATTTTGTCAATGAAGCCACAGCACAAACAAGGGGAGGCCAGGCTCACTCAGCAAGTCTAATGGGCTGAGACAAGACTTGGGTCTCCCTTGGGTTCTGACAGTGGTGGTAGTGGTGGTGGGTTTGGGGACAGGTACGTCTCTCCCCTGTTAAGAGGCAGACCCTGGCTTGCCAAGGTCAAAGAAACAGAGCTAGAATTCCCTCCAGAGCCCCTCCGTCCTCTGCTTGGAAAGAGCACAACTGAAGGGCAGCTGCTCATTCAGAGCCTCTGCAGCTTCCCTGCCCTGTGGCACAGGTTTCTGCTTGCATACCTCCAGAACCGGAGAACTCACTGTCTGACCAATCCAGCCTGGGGCAGCTCATAGCCTCCTGCAGAGCTGCAGCCTGCCCCCTACCACTTGCTCAGAGGCTGAGGGTCTCCCAGCATTGCCAGAGAGGATAGGCTAACACTTCCCTGTGCCTGTTCTGTGACTGTCCCCAGATAGTGGAGAACAGAGATCATGTTGCTTCAAGGTCACCTTGGATAAACACGTTCTTAGGACACTTCCCGTCCCTTTCCAACACTGATCCTTCAAGGACAGTGCTGAGAAGGGATTAGGAGGCCAAGCCAAGGCCCAGCTTCACTGCCCCTCCTCCCCCACCTCCCAAGGGCCTGAGGCTCTCCTGATGAGGTGGGAACATCCTCTCAGATGCTCCCTACGTCTCTGAGGGTGTATGGTTACCCAACCCAGGCCCCTTGCTACCTGCCTGGTAAAGGGCTTCATAGCTACCTGGGGCCCGAACCAGCTGTGACTTGCCCAAAGGGTTGGCTGGCTTTTATTGTGTCTCTGCAGGGGGCTGGGACTCATGCTGTGTGGCTCAGTGACACGGTAGAGCCAGCAGCAGGTGTGGCACCCCCACACGTGGCTCGGAGCCTGGTTCTGCTGCCTCCCTATGAAGGGCAGCAGCCAGCAGGCCATTAGTCCTCATCCACTGGGAGGGTACAGCCCTGGACCCCTCCTACCTCCCCCAGCATCTCCACAGGGTTAGATCTTCATCACAGAGTCCTCTGAAGGTCCCCTCCACGCTCCCTCCAGGGAGGCCCCTGGGAGGAAATCCGGCCCTCTGCAGCCAAGTCCCTTCAGCTGGGCCTCAAAGCCAGCTCTGGGGGCCAAGCAAACAGGACCTCCCCTCTCACAGGGGCCGGCTCTCACCACCAAGCAGTCAGCACTGCTTCACCTTGGCCGTGCTGCCTCCTCCTCTTCCTCCTGGCCTCTTGAACCCTGGGCTGCAACAGGCCTATAACTCAGACTGGGATCGCGAGATCCGTGGGCCTTTTCGGATCTCTTTCCGCTTCTCCTCTTTCTTCCGGCGTTTCTCCTCTTCTCTCAGGGCCTTCTGGAGAGGGTCGGCGCTGGAAATGAACTGAGGGCAAGAGCAGAGTGGTCTGAGTTAGTCCACTGGCAGCGGTTTCCTGCGAGCGAGGCCACTACGGGCTGTGGGGACAGGAAGGTTGCTTAGACCAGGCCCTGCCCTCAGGGAGCCCGTAGACATGGAGATGGTTCATGGAGATGGGCTTGGGGACAACTGCTAGTGGGTCCTGAAAGGCCGACAGCAAACAGGGTGAGGGAAGGAGGACATTCCAGGCAGAGGGTCAGGTGCCAAGGTGCGAACCTGCACTGGCATCAAACAATAGACAGAATCCCCCCAGGGTGAGGGGCTGACAACCGACCACACCCCCAAGCCCTGGCTGCACACCACTGAGCAGGATGAGAGACAGCATGCATCCTGTCTAGGTGAGGGAGTGCATGGGAAGCAGGGGATCATAGGACAAACTGACAGACCCCGGAAAGGGGGTGGGAGGAAGAGCAGACTAGATGGTGGAGGGTGGTGCCCGGTGAGGAGAAGGGAACACAGGGTGAGCAGGAGTGGGAGGAGGGAGAGCACTTTGGCTGGGGTACTCTCACCGGGCAACCCCAGGCCCTGCACTCCTCTCCCCTGCTCTCTCCAAACCCAGGCTTCTGTTATGTCTATATGGTCACTTACCCCTGAAATGTGCACCCCATATCTAGGTGCCCGCCTGGCACCTCCACTAAGATGTCCCAAATGTGCCCCCATCCTGGCATGGCTCAATCTCCCCAACACCCAGTCCCCTTCCAGTGCCCCTGTCCTCATGAACAGTGCTCCCCCTACCACACTCTATCTCCTGTCCCTCCGAGTTAATTCTGGTCCTCTTTGGGGAGATGAGGAGCTGGGAGACCCCTCAGGCCACCCCCACACCTTCGGGCTCTGGCTGGGGAAAGGCCAGTCAGGACACCCTGGCCCCTTCAGCCCCAGATGGCTCAGCCTCAGTAGGGGAGCCCAAACCTAGTTGGGGCAGGAGAGAAACACTGCCCATCCCCTCCTGGGTCCCTTCCCCAGAAGGCCTGGCTAATGCCTACTTTGAATTCCTGGCGCTAAACTCAAGTGGGCCCTTCGTGCTGCCCGGCAATGAAGGCCCCGCCACTCTCCTACCTCCGCACCGGCAGTCCTTCCTCCCACATGAGCCATCCCCATCCACACGCAGGCAGACGTGCCAGTCTCTCCCACTGACCGAATTCAAATTCCCCTTGAGCCCACACTGCCCTCTGGCTACTCTCCCACTGGTCTGCTCCCTAAGAAAACAAACTCTTCAAAGGGGTTGTCTACACTTCCTGTGCCTACTTCCTTTCCCCTCATCTTCTCGAAATCCAATCTCCTGTCCTCACCCATCCACCAAAACAGCTCTTGTGAGGACCTCTGGTGGCCTCCATGTTGCTAAATCCAGTGGCTAGGCTTCAGGCCTCAGGCCTCGTATTCCTGCCCCTCCACCAGGGCTGGAAGGCCCATCACTCCCCCTTCCTGCAACTCTCTCCACGCGGCCTCTGGGAAGGGGCTCTTGGGTTCACTGCTCTCACACTGCCTATTCTTTCTTGGGGGTCTTTGCTAGTTCGTCCTTATTCCCTCAAACTCCAACTGCAACCATGTCTCAGGCCTCAGCCCTCACACCGCTTCTCCATCCGCCCTGACCCTCTTCCCCGCCCTCCAACCCCCAGTGATAGCCTCCTGGCCACGGATTTTGATAATTTTCTTTGCAGGCATGACTCACATTTGTAACCTGAGCTTCAGCCCTTCCCCTGAAATCTAGAGTCATGTGGCCAACTGCCTTTCCTCCCTGACATCTTCATTCAGATGCTCACGAGGTCCACAGACAAAGCCTGGCTCCTCGATCCAGCCCCCAGCCAGTCTGCCCATTTTAGAAAATGGCAGCCCCATTCTTCCATGTGCTCAGGCCAAAAATCTTCGAGTCATCCTTAATGTTTCTCTCTCACTGCACATCTGCTTCCTTAGCAAGTCCTGCTGGCTCTGCCTTCGAACAGAACCAGAATCTCACCATTCCTCACCAGCTCCACTGTTGTCACCCAGTTCAAGCCACCACCAACCCCCACATACAAAGCACAGGAGCCTCCTCACCAGTGTCCCTACTTTCACCCTTGTCCCCCAGACTATTCCCCACATAGCAGCCAGGACGATCCTTTAAAGGGGTAAGTCAGAGACCGTCATCCTGCTCTCCATGTCTGTCAGGGTAAATGCCAAGGCTCCTGGAAGCCCTCCAAGGTCCTTGTGACCTGGTCAACAACTCTGACTTCACTCCTCGCTGTCCCCACCCCTCCAAACAAGCTCCCGACTCAGGCCCTTTGCACCTGCTGTTCCTTCAGCCAGGCACGTTCTCCTCCCACCCCAGACAACACGCTGACTCTCACTTCCCTCCGGTCTTCTTGTTGAGACTCTCTGCATCTCATCATGCAAGATAGCAACTGTACCCCGACCCTACCCCGAAATTCCTTAACCATATTCCCCCACGTTTTTCTCCACAGCCATGGCCGCCACCTCTCATAGTGTATGTTTCATTGACTGTCTGTCTCCTCCAACTAGAATGTGCTCCCCTGCCAGCGAGAGCAGGGCTTGTCTGTTTCTCTAGTGGCAGCAAGTCAGTAGGTGCTCACTAAATGTGGAATGAAGGCACGGGCCATGTCTCTGAACCTTTGTTTAAGCTAGTCCTTCTGCCTGGAAGGTGTCCCTGAGTACACCTGGCAGCTCTTACTTACCCCAGAGCCTTCACCACGTACCAGCAGAGGCCAGGCTGGGCCAGGCCCCCTCGGGGGTCCCACACTCATCACTTCCCTCCTTGCTGGCATAGTGATCACACTGCACTGGGACAGTGTTTCTCTGCCTCTTTCCCCATTAGACTATCAGCATCTGAAGGGCAAGGAGGGGACCACACCGCTGGAGAGGGAATAGCCACACTCATCCTGACACAAGTCAGAGCTTGTGATAGCTGCATACAGCGGGGCAGGACCCTGGAACACTTGCCAGTGTAAAGTGCGTGATGAGAGCTCAGCAAGCCTGGGCTACGCCAGTGGACGGGTCCATGCTGGACATCACGTGTGTGAGCCCTGGCTGGCTGGCTCAGTTGGTTAGAGCATCGTCCCGATATGCCAAGGTTGCAGGTTCGATCTCTGGTCCAGGCACATACAAGAAGCGTGCAA
Organism: Macrotus californicus; assembly: GCA_007922815.1. NCBI lineage: Eukaryota > Metazoa > Chordata > Mammalia > Chiroptera > Phyllostomidae > Macrotus > Macrotus californicus. The sequence goes on along the minus strand of VMDR010000428.1, from coordinate 89,242 downwards.
TGAGTGCTTAAGTGAGTGGAACAACAAAGCAATTTTCTCTCTCTTCCTTTCTCTCTAAAATCAATGTTAAAAAAAAAAATGTTAATGTGTAAAACCTTGGGGCTGTCCCTAGACGACGAGAAGTAAGGAAAGCACGTTGCTGCTCTGGTTCTGTCCAAGCAGAGCGAGCACATGACGATGAAGCTAAACTAAGCCTACCTGGAGCTCACTCTCTCTGAGGCACATGCTCTCACCCTCCACCTGTGTGGGGCACCTATGTATGACCTGCAGGGTGAGGACAGCCAACATCGCAGCCATGCAGCATCCCTGTGGGCGCTCCACACTGGCAAAGACAATCTGCCGTGGTCCTAAGTGCCCAGCCCCGACCGCTCCTCACCGGGACCACGTAACAGGGACGGGGCTGCTGTCAGCAACCTCAGCAAAACATGTCATCTTGGATTTACATGAAGGGGTGACAAAGCCACTGGCTCAACAGGACCCTAAATTCACAAGTTACCCTAAATACTCAGTCCTGGTCCACTGACTGCTCAGCTGAATCCCTAGAAATGGTGCTGTGCAGAAGAGTTAGCAGAGGAGTCAGTCACTGCTACCCTCCGAAAGGCCTGCTTCCGAGGCTGGCCCGTGGCTGGTGTCTGGGCACTTGGACTCTGGGAGGGCTCCCACCGCTCTGACAAGAGCCGCTCACGGAGCCTGAGCTGTGGTGTATGCTGAACGCCTGCTTTCCCCTGGGAGTCTGGAATTTTAGTGTGCCAGGCAGAGGGTACCTGCCGGAGCAGTCCCTGATGAAAACCCTGGACATTAGCTTCGAATGCCCTTCCCCGGCAGACAACTTTCCCACATGCTGTCACAGCTTGTTGCAGGGGGAATTAAGTGTGCCTTGTGACTCCACTGGGAGGGGACCAAGGAGCTCGTGCCTGGTTTCCCTCAGACTTCGCCCTTGCACCTCTTCCCTTTGCTGACTTTGCTTTGTGGGTTTTCACCGTGCTAAATCATGGCTGTGAGCGTGACTATACACAGAGTCCTAGTGAATCATCAACCTGGGGGTGGAGTAGGGGACCCCTGACATAGCTGTCAACGGAAGGCAGAGCCATCAGCCCTCATGACGACAATGAAAGACCAGCTGCCACAAAGGCCAGCCAGAGAGTGATCTGAATTAAAGCCGTCACCTTTGCCTAGACAGCGCTCCTCATGACCGGGCATGTCGTATTTTTACTAGCTATTGTCAGTGTCCCACCATTTGGTCTGCCGCCCACAAGACTGCAGACTGGCAGAACGAAGACAGCCATCCCTTTTCGGGGCTATTAACTGTAGAAACAAATCGTGGGTGACATCTGGACAGTCTGGGTCACTCACCTAGATGCCCACAGTGAGGCCCTTTCCCTGATGAGACTGACCAGAATCAAATGGCGGACCACGTCTGCCACGTCCAGGTATCACTGTACTAGATGTGGCAGCACACCTGCCACCACAGGCTGGCACAAAACCAACTTTGCACTTCTGGTTTGATGACCTGGAGTCCCAGGTTGGAAGAGTATGGCCCAAGATCATTACGATAATGACCACTGATTGAGTATATTCCTTGTCAAGTCCCCCCACAGTGGCCCATGTGGACCAAGATGGAGATATGATATGCCCCTGTCCCCTTCACATCTGACCCTTCTGGACAAAGACCTAGGTGAGAGTGGAGGATGACTGGGATGACACACCAATGTTGCAGCAATAACCCCTAGGGTAACACCTTAGGTGCGAGGGAATGTGAGGAACAGTTAACCCTTTTTGTGCCTTAGACACAGCACCGCCACTTGGCAAAACACTCCCAGGGTCTGCCCAAGCCAAGGGGCAGCTGCAGATGACAATGTGACCAGCTGCTGGAGGTGTCATTCTCAAGCACGCAATAGAAAAACTGACGTGGACGTGGCCAGTACTGAACTATTCCGGTGTGCCTGATGCCATCAAAGGCAGCTCCCAAGTGACCCTGTGCAGACACACAGGCCTTGTTTCGATCTGCCTGACCCAAACCCCTCTCCTTCTCCTGAGGCCTGAGTGGCCTGGGCTCTATCATGTAGGGCAGCTGAGGCTGCAACTGCGCAGTGACACTTGGGATTCAGCAAACAATGTAATGGTGGCCCGCATCCAGTGTGACGTGTGGGAGATAGTGGGCCACGGAGTCTCTCCACCAGGGTTGAGAGTTGCTGCAGGTCCATCTGCTGCCCTTGTAATTACTGGCAGTAACAACGAAGGTGAGCAGGTCAGTCTAAACTCTTGGGTGGGTGACAATGGATAGAGACTGGCCTTCAACCACATCTGAATGTCTAGAGTAAGACCTACTGGTCCCCCCAAAACTGATCACAGCTGAGTCCGGAACCCTGGAGCACACGGCTGAGATCAAGACCGCAGGCTGGCCTCATCCCGCTGCTTAGTCCTGTTGATGGCAGCCTTAACCAAATGCAGTAGGAGACAAATTGAACAAATTTGGTCCTAGCCTCTATTGGTCAGCTTAAGAGACTGAACAGCATGTTCACGTGGAAGTGTGAGTTAAGCTACGACATGCAGAGCTGAAGGACTGACTAGGGGTGGCACTCCACATGGCCCTACGTGTCCCTGCATGTTCTCGCTGGGTACACCAAGAATGCAAAGCCCTGACCATTCTGTACCTGGGCCATTTCTCAAGATTGTGTTTGCAGAGAACCTCGAAGGATGAAGTGATGTCTCCACTGCACCTGCCCTTCGCCGAATGTTTACTATAAAAGTGGTAAATGTAAATGTCCCAAGCTTGGTATTCTTCAGCTATGATGTAAACCCAATGCCTGTGTGACATCTACCTGGGCCCCTCTGTGTCACCCCCATGGGACTCAGGAAACAAGGGGAACCAACACGACCAAGCCCTTCCTCTGGACACTGCTTTTGCGGCAGTGAATTCCGATGCCTCTGACATGCCAGTATCCATGCAGCAGTAGCAGGCTGGCTTGCCGGCCTGCCAGCAGGGTGTAAACTCCGAGCCCCTCGCAGACCGTGACACCCTTCCCCTTCTTGCACCAGGGGTGAGCCTGTGATGTGATGTGATGAGTCCAGTTCTCCAGCTCTTCCTTCCTGCCCTTCTGGCCCCCCGCCACCTCTGATCCTCTCCTCTCCTCTCTGGTATGTGACAGATAGGGATCTGTCATCCTACCCCACAGCCTCCAGCCCCCAGAGCCCACCTCAGCCCCGTAGGATGACACATGTACAAGAATGTAGGACAAAAGCCCAGCTGTGTGATCAGAGACTCAGTGACAGAGAAAAGCATGACTTGACCTCCCCTGGCTTCCCTCACACTCACCTGCTGTGGGGTGTCTGCTACACATGGAGAAGGGTGAGTTCACAGCCTCTAACCGCCCCCACAGCTGGGGTTCACGTCCCGTGAATAGACAGGCAGCCCGAGGCTAACATAAGGGCAGCCCACAGACACCAGTGAGTGAGTGATGGTTCCTGGACCCAGATCCAGGCATGTCTGGCTCCAAGTCTAAGAGCCTCAGACTCCACCCCAGGCACCCCAACCCCTGTAGGACCTGGTTTCCCGCAGCCCAGCAGAAGCAGACAGATATGGCCACAAGCCCCCACAGCTCACCTCTGTGTGATCTACTTTAAATGGGTTCTGGAAGTCAGAGCCTTTCTCGCTGATCCCCAGCTCCTGGGCCATCTGCAGATGAGGAAAAGCTAGTCATCCTCTGCCTTCTCCTGCCTCTTGCTCATCCGTGAGGCACTCCCTCCACGTTCGAACCCAGGGCCCAAGACTTGGGCAGATGTGGGCCAGGGGATGACCCCTAGGGACTAAAGTCAGCACAGAACCCCTTAAGATGGCACCTCAAGGTGCCCTGAGGCTGATCACAGAAAATGCAACCCAGGGCTGGCATTCAGGCCCAGCTGCGGGCAGTTGCAAGACTCACAGGACACTGGGAGACAGGGCTCCAGACCGTCTCCGCCCCAGGCCTTACCAGGCTAAGGATGGGCGAGTGGGGCCCCTGGTCAAAGACACCTGACTGGTTGCAGAAGCTGATGCCCCAGCGGATGAGGAGATTCCAGTTGGAGTTGTGGTCGAAGTAATGGTGCACGATCCTTGGGAAGCGCAGCACCACGTCACCGAAGAAGGCCGTGTTCTCCATCACTTGGGAGAAAGCTGGCGAGAAGACCCTGGTGAGTGCCATGGGCAGATGCCCTTCTACTGCCCTCCTGGCTAGCCCCAGGCACCTCCCAGAGAATGGAGACAAGCCCACCAAGCCCACTAAGCAGAGAAGGCACCAGTGCCTGCTGCCCACAGGCTGATGTCCACATATGCACCCGTCCTAAGGGCTTTATGTCCAGCAGATCATTGAATCCTCAAACCACCATTGGAGGGAGATGGGGCGGCTGTTCCCATTTTACACAGGAGAAAGTGAGTGGCAATCTGGGCTGCAAACCCCGGGCTGACTGCCAAGGCCCTGATCTTTCCCCTGTATCTCATGGCTCAGAGGACTCATCGTTGTGGGGACGAGAGGTGGGTGTCATTCTGCACAGCCAAGCAGATGCGTCACATGAGGCTTTTGCTGGGGCCTACTCTCCCCAACTTGGTACCCAAATGTCCAGAGCCTGGTGTTGGCACAACCACAGTGTCAGCGAGGCTTCAAGTCTAGTAGGATGGCCAGGGAACACGCCAGGGTTTGTCTTTTAAAAGTATTCTTCCAGTTTTATTTTCTTTTAAAGACTTAAGTACTTATTTTGAAATAATTTTAGACTTACATAATATACCACAAATTTCCTTCACTTGGCTTCCTCTATTGTTACCATCTTACATAACCACTATACAATCTACACCAGGACATTAACATCGATACAATACATCCATAGACCTCATTTGAATTTCACCAATTTCCCCACTAATATCTTTCCTCCGGTCAACAGGTCAGTTCAGACTGAGTTCAGCGTCCATCATGATGGCAGGTCCCCCGAGCCAGGCTAGCATGAAGAGAAAGTGTAGGCCCAGCCCTGGTGGCAGCTTCGGTTCAAGATCAGGCCCAGACAGCCCTCTAGCACTGGCCAGGCCACACATACTAATAAGCAGACCCCTCCAAAGATATGCCAAGCTGGGTCTGAGACATGTCGGGCCAGATCCCTGGGCTTTAGAACAATCTTGAACTCAGGAGTCAGCCTGGTTGAAGAGCCAAGATATATATAAATTCCTCAGTTACAGTGGAGATGAGAGATATCTGTAAAAGCATCCACCATTGAATATGTAAAGGCTACTTCCAACCTCTCTCAGTGTAATCTAAGACATTTTATTGTTAAAATGTTACCAGTTACTGGGAAAATTACCACTGGAGAGAAATTCTTAGAAGAGGGGATGAAGGGACACAGAATATTCTTTTACTTTACTTATCTATGTTTGGCCCAAGTAGTCTCAAAAAAAGACTTAAGGGGGTTGGGGCTTTTAGAACAGTAGTAAAGAGTGTGGGCAACTGCCCTCACTGTCCAGTCACTTTTAATAGGCCTGTTTCTTCTCCTGTACATGGGAACAACCCTTGCCTTCTCTGCCCCCTTAAGCATGGGTGGCAAACTCATTTTCACTGGGGGCCCATCAGCCTTGCAGTTGCCTTCAAAGGGCTAAATGTAATTTTAGGACTGTATAAATGTAACTACTCCTTAACTAGGGGGAAGGACCTCGGTGCTACCATCAAGTAGAAACAAGGTATCAGGCCGGATAAAACAAGGTGGAGAGCAGGATTCCACCCGAGGGCCTTGTGTTTGCCACCTGTGCCCTTAGGGCTAGGCTGGTGGAGAAGGCAAGGATCCCTGGAGTGGGAGTGGGCAGAACTTCCTCCCTGGTTTCCCTGCTCCAAGCACAGGGCAGCACCAAGGAACACATGTGTATCAGCAACATAGAAACTGGCTGTGAAGCCCAGGAATTCTTGGAGACCAACATACTAAGTGCCTATCCACCAAAGGGGAACACCAGAGAGAAAAGGAAAGTGACAAACACAGAAGGGAAGAAACAACTAGAGAAGGTCAAGGTGCTGGGGAGGAGGAGAGGGAGAGATTGGGAAGACCGTACCATCCTTCAGCTTCTCATCCTGGGGGAAGGGCCCATCTGGCAGCACGTCCGCAGCGATGAGCACTGTCCGGGAGTCCTCCAGCACCTGAGGGAACCCCACCTGGCTGAGTGGCTTTGCAGACACCTTCACAGGCCAGCCGTGGCCCCCTTTACTTAAACCCTACTTCAGATCTTTTGTGTACGTAGTTCCCCCAATTGAACTCCATCCCCTTAAGGAACTCCTACTCTTCCTTCAGTTGATCAAAGATACAAAGATTCCCAGATCAAACACTAGGTCTGCCATGAGCTGCCCTGTGCCTGAATGCACCTTAAAGAGCCCCTTGAGCATGACATCAAGGATCTTGTACTGCTGGTGGACGTCATTCAGCTGCACCAGGTTTTTCAATGCCAACAGCTGCTCCCGTCGCTTCACCTCAAACAGCTTCTTGTCTGAGCAGCATTAGGTTAAGGAGCTGGCACCAACACTCCTGACTGGATAATCCAGTGGTCACAACCCAGAGGGCCCATTCCTGACCAGCAAATACCTGCAAAGGCCACATGCCAGGCCTGAGGCTCAGCCCCCCATGGAAGTAACAAACTGGGAAGCTCTCGCATCCTGCAATGTATCATTTGTCCAGTTCACAAAGGGAACACCCAAGAGCCCAAAGACAACCCTTCAGGACCTGGCCCCTGCCCACCCCTCCCCACGGTCTTTCCGCCAACTCCTACAACCATTCGCTATGCCAGAACCTCCACCCCTCTGCTCGCACTGCACACTATGCCCCCAACCCTTCTCTATAAGTTTTTATTCTTTTAAGATCCAGTTCAAAAGACAGAGCACAGTGTTCCTCCCATGTTCCATATCAAAGCACTGATCACAAAGTATAATGTGAGGCCTGTGAAGGCCTCAAAGCCAGGGACTGATCCTGACTTATCTCTGTGTCCCCAAGGCCTGGCCCAGAGAAGGTGGCCCAGTATGCCAGCGCTTGAGTCCCTACTCGGGGTCTCACCCACAAGGTGCGAGGTATAACTCTCAGAGCCCTTGTGGCTCTGAGAGATGTGCCTCACCTTCTCCATTGAATAGGGAAACTGAGACTCAGAAGACAGTGGACTTGATCCAGGTTGGATGAGAGTACCTTACCTGTTCTCCCTTATTCCCATCAGCTGGGCCTGATCCATCCCTAGGATGCTCCAAGAGGTTGTGAGTATGGAGACCTCATTATAGACCCCTCGGGCACAGCTCATGAACCCCACCTCCAATGCCAAAGGATACAGATCTCCAGGCCCGGGTCCAGGGAGGTCCTGAGGGAGCCTGTGACTCCTGTCCCAGACAGTAGCAGGACAAACAGAAAGACCAGGAACTGAAAGAGGTCCATATCCAGGACCTTGGAGCTAGGTAAGTAATCCAGAGACCTGGAGTTTGGTGTTCTGTAAAACAGAGGAGGTAAATGGCAACTTCCCCTGACATGGCATAGCCTCCAAGTATCAAGAATGCAACTTTGGGAAGCCCTGGAGTCCCAGTCCCTAGCTCAGGGACTGTGACCAGCAGACAGATAAAGACCATGGGATTGTAGGCAGGAGGGAGGAAGATAAGTGCCAGCAATGCAGGGATGCTGGCTTAGAGCACAGGAGTCAGCGTCTGGAGCTCTGAGCTGGAGCCCTGGCTCTTCCTGACTGTGGAACATTGGGCAAATTGCTCAACCTCTCTGAGCCTCAGCTTCCTCACTGCAAAATAGGGATAAGGGGCTGGTCAATATCATTCCTTCTCAACTCCCCACCCTCCATCCTGGCCTCCCAGGAAGGTATCTGATCAAGGAGGCCCAGGCAGTCAGAGGGGGCATGAAACTTCTGGTGTTTTCTTCCTTTCCTGACTTCCTTCAGGAAGGGAAGCAGGAAGCAGGAAGGGAAGCAGGACAGTCTTGAGGTAAAAGGGATGCTACTCACTCTGGAACATAGGCATCACAAGCAACACCTATTCCTATTCAGGCAACATGCCCCAATTATTTATTGAGTACCTACCATGTTCTAGTCACTGCTCTAATCAGTGTGACTGTTTTAGAGTCACAGTCTTATTCAAGACAAAACTCCCTGCACTCATTGTAATTATTTCTCTGGTAGGAGTAAGAGATAACCAATAAACTTGTAAAACAAGCACAGAAGAATGAGAGGAAGTTGGTGGTGTGCAGCATTAAATACAGTGGTCAGGTAAGGCCTCAGATTCAGATGACAGGGGCCCAATTTTACCAACGTGGAAACCAAGGCACAGAAAAGTGGGGTACCTGCCCAGTCATTCAACTATTCCCAGGCTAAACCAACAGTCTAAATGAGCAGACTATTCCAGAGCAGGTCACTGTTCTACCAGGACACCTGCCCCAAGGGAGAGAAGCGCAGTTACTGCTGGTGAGATCCTGCAGAGGTCACCCAGAGAACCACCCCCACCACACACAGATGATATAACTGAAACCGAGAGAATGAAAAGTAGTCCAAGTTCACCCAGAACCCCCTACCTTCCAATGGCACACCCAAGACTCAAGGGAACTGGGGCTAGAAGAGAACCTGGGGGCTGGGAGTTATCAGGCAGCAGATAATGACTAAAGCAGGGGAAGAGCGGGAAAGAAAGGCCGAAAAACCAGACTGTGGGGAAGAGTCTGACTTCTGTACGGTTATTTCCACTTTCCGGCCTCCCAATCCTGCTCCCGGCCCGTGTGTCCCTAGAGCTCTTTCCAGCTCCGCGAACTACTCTGAGCCCATTCTGCAAGAGTAGCGTGGTAGTGGCGGGCCAGGCCTGAGCCAGCTATCCGGGCTCGCGGACCCCGGTTGCTGACTCCAGCCTTAGGGGCTCCGGGAGGAGAGGAATCTTTCCAAAAGGAAGAGGAGAATCTTAACTCCCACCGCCTGCGGCCGGTTCGAGGGCCCTCGGTCTCTGCCCCCCACCTACCGGTTACTTACCTGTCCGAGACCCGACCCCCACGTACCAGGCCAGGGCTGCGGGAAGGGGCAGCCGCAGGCCCTAGGCGTGCGGCCCTTACGTCCGCCTTGACACTCGCAAATGAGCGGAACCCCACAGTACTCGTGAGCTATAGCGATGGGACCGCCGAGCGCCGTCCCGCCCACCACGCCACTCCTGGCCAATGAACGCGGGCCGCGACGCCCGCGACAGTGACCTCACTTCCGGCTCCGCCTCGCCAACTCTGCAGCTGGTCGCATGCGAGGTTTCCTAAAGCCGTGTTCCATCCACACTGTGCAGGGGCTCCGGCGCGTGGACCCCGATGAAGATCGGATTGGAGGAGGTTCCGTCGGCGCCCAACGTAGAGGATGCGTCAGCAAAGCGGGGCCGTGACTCGGCCGGGCACCCTCCCCGAAACTGTTTTGTCATCTGACGGGGTTTTGGCAAAATCAGTTTAGTGGGTCGTGAGTAGCACATTTTTTAAAAAAGTAACCAGCAGTGCGGAGTTGACGCATTCCCCGCTCGCCCCTCCGGCCCCCCAAGTTCTAAGTCCAGTGTATCCGGGGCTTCCCTGTCGGCTCATCAGAACAGAGTTAAACCACTTTTGGCAGGGTCAGTTCCTGGCACCGGGGCCCTCGCAGGCCGGTATTCTGAGGAGCTACAGGCCCCGTGGGCTGAGCGCGGAGCGGGAGCCGGCAGTTGTGGAGCGCAGACATTAAAGGGACCGCATGCGTGGGCACACAAGCTCAAAGGAGGGCCGTTAAAGAGAGGAAAGCGGGACCTACTTTAACCGGGGGAGGGCTGGGCTGGTACCCTTCCGCTCAGCTAGGAAGGCCGAGAAGGGTTTGCTCTGCTCAGCTTCCTAGCCTGGAAATTGCTTCTCTCCACCCCACCCGAGGTGAGGCAGCAGGTGGAAAGCCTCTGACAGCACTCGGGGAACGGCGGCGGGGAACACATGGCCTCCCATGGCCCTTCCAGCCCTGAGGATGGATGGTGTTTTCCGGTACAACTGAGGCAACCAGCTCGTCGTGGTGCTCTTTGTGTGTCAGGAAGACAAATCTCGCCCCCCTGTCCCTGAGGAGGCCATCCGTCCTGACTGAAACAACAGCTGGAAGGGGCCAAGACCAGTTGCGATTGAAAGGTTTTTGGAGAGTTGACACAGGCGTGTGAGCGAATCATTTTATTTCCTGATGAGTAAACGGCTCCAGATGAATGGCTGCAGTTGTCATCCATTTCCCCAAACCACTGTGCCCTACTGTCTTCTCCAGGTCTCAGCCCTCTCCATTGCTGGGTCTTCAGTAGTTCACGGTCAGCCTCTGATGTGGGACAGGGACACAGCCACCCCTCCCAGGCAGCTGGCAGCAGACATGAGAGGAGAATGACGGGGAGGTGGGGCCAACCACAGGAGAACCACACTTCCAGAGCCCCAAAAGGGCAAGGACAGTCAGATGAACAGAGGTGCTCCTGAGAATAGTGGGCTGGCTTCTAAAACTGGAACCTGAACACCTGGGCTAGGTAACTGTACACAACAGGGGACTGTTCCCTGGACAAAGGAAAGAGGGCCAGGAAGGCAGCCAGTAGGATGGAGAGCAAGCACCTACACACACACACATACCCTCTCCTGACCAAAGTGTCTCTGGAGCACCACAACAACCCCCAGAGGGTCACTACCACTGCCCACGACCCCAGGCTTTCTCAGGGACATGCCAGTCACCCAGCACCATCCTGGGCTGAGGGAAGCACCTGTGCCAACTGGGCTGGGTGACTTTCTCCAAAGCTCCCAGAGAAGAACTAGCTCCTTCCATAGTTTGGTGATGTGCCTTTGGAAACAGATAAATCCACGAGCAAATCCTGATGCTACCAGTGTGTGATCCTGAGCATGTCATTTAACTTCTCTGGTCTAAGTTACAAACACGTTAATACTCCTAGCTGCTATGAGCGTTAGATACAATGCATGTAATGTGACTGGCCCTTGGTAGGACCTTTATTAATAAACAGAACAAGTTATTGTCATTGCTATCACTATTATTCTCACTGACCTCTGCTTGCTTTAGAGGACAGGGCTGTAGACAGTGTACCTCTCTGTCCTCAAGTATGATGCCACACCATCCCATAGCCTGAGTGTCCTTGCCCTGACCAAGCTGCCAGATGCAAGAAAGGATACAGCATGTCCTGCGGGGGCGGCTGGGCAGAGGAGGCCCTGGTAGAAAGGCCCTCTAAGGAGGCCTGCAGCGTCTGGGCCACACTATGATCAGCCAGGAGGCCCATGTTCTGGACCTGAGGGAAGAAGCAGACAGGGAAGACAGGCCTTTTCAGAGTCTGCTCCACACAGGCCCTCTACCCTCCACCCTTTGAACTCCTGACCCCACCACTGGCTGGTGTGGCCAGAGCCCCCACCCTCCACAGAGATGATGGAATGGAGGGTCTAGCCTCACAGTGACTACACACATCCCCTTCCTACACACCTGCAGGAGGAAACCACGCAGAGCCTGGAGTGTGGTGTTCGAGAGGGTGGAGAGGTCAGCCAAAGCTGCGCCTTGCAGAACAAGACCCACCTCTTCATGAGAGAGGATGCTGCTGCTCTGGAACCGCACAAACTGGCCCAAGAAGCCCCAAACATGCAGTAATTCAGCATTTCCATTCACAGACATTGCCTGTACCCCTGCTGTGCTCAGCACTGGGCTAAGGACGCCGATCTGTAGCCCACAGCACCCTGCCTTCAAGGAGTTCAGAGTTGGTGAGCAGGGGCGGGTTGTGTCATGGGAGAGTAGGTAAATGAGGCAGACTTCAGACCCTGAGAGAGGTGGCCCTTCAGTAACCCCCCACCCCTGGCCATGCACCTCACACTCGTGACCAAAATGGACTATGTGTGATTACCCAAACACACCACCATGTGCTCATAGTGTTCGGCTCTTGCTTCACTACCTGGGTTACATTTCCTCCTCTTTGCCTGTTAATCCTTCAAGCCTCAGCTAAGATGTTACTTTCACTAATGATGTTCTTTCATTTTATTAAAGACAGGCACCAAGTGCTGACTACATTTTTATTCTCTCCCTCCCAGCACTGGCAGAGTACTTCCTTGCTTCTTCAGAGTCACTTATTCTCTTCCCAGTCTAGCACTGATTTATTCGCTGATCCACTTCACTATCATTTATAGGCTCGCTGTTTTTGTTTTTGTTATAATAGTTGCTTTTTATTGAGCACCTATTATATGACAGCTTATAGGAGACACTACAAGTGCTCATTCACATCTTGTCTTTCCCTCCTTCCTGGAACATCCATTTGTAGTTAGGCAGGAGCCAGTATGCCATTTCCATGCTTCCTTGGCCATTCAGCAGCAAACACGGAGCCCCCGTGTTGAGACAGTGGAGCTGTGCGGTAGAAGCAGCCAGAATCCCTGATTTGCCTGAGAGCAGAAAGTCTGTGTGGACTTTAGGCAAATTATTGAAATTCTCTGGACCTTTGTTGCTCATTGGATCACCAATTTATTATAAAAGGATATAACTCAGGAACAGCCAAATGGAAGAGATGCACAGGTCAAGGTATGATATAAGGACACATAGTTTCCATGCTTAACCAGATGCTCCACGTCCCAAATCTCTAAGTGTTCACTAACCCGGAAGCTCTCCAAATGTGTTGTTGTTTATTTAACGGGCACTTACTGCAAACCAAGCCCTTAGCATCTCTTCTACTCTACCACTAATAACATCACACTTTAACTATAGTTTCCTTGTCTATCTCTTTTTCTAGACAGAGATCCTTAAAGACAAAGCATTTGGCTCATCAGCATCTCTGGTCCCTAGTATAGGACCCAGCATGTGGCAGGCTGGCCCTGGTCAATGTTTTATGAGTGAGTAAATTAGAATATCCAGCTCTTCTGGGATGGGGAGACATGGGCATTGAGAGGGATTCTCTGAGCAGACCTCTTGCAGGTAAAGGCCTACCCAGCCCCCTCTACCTTTAGAGGATTAGGGTTATCTAAAACTAAGGTGTCCCTGGCTCCCTAAGGACCATCCAGCTCATGACATCATTCAGACCACAAGACCATCCTTTCTGCACTTACCAGAGTCATGAACCTCAAGATCTCAGGCCTGAGGAAAGAATTCTCTCCAGCATCCAGGAGGGTAAACAGCAAAAACCGATTCCAGGGCTGGGAGGCCACATGTAGTGCTATAGGAAACACTAGTCACCACGGGTTGTCAGTGCTGCTTTTCCAAAGGTCTTGGAACATTACTAAGGAGGACTTTCTCCTATTGACTCAAAAAAGGCTACTCAGCTAGAGGCAGGGTATTGGACAAGCTGACCCCAGGAAGTTTCTTTCTTCCCTGGGCTTCTATCAACCTCTGCTGCCTGGCTCAGGGAGACCATATATCCCACTATTGAGGGAGGCAGGCAACAGGAAGAGCTCTGCCACTTAAGAGCTTTGTGACTGTGGTGGGTATGTTGCCTGACCTCTCTGAACCTCAGTGTCCTCATCTGTATACTGGGAACAATGCTACCCATGCAGTGTTGTTAAAAGAATTGAACAAAATTAGTGTGACTTGCAGAACAAGGGGACGGCAGTCTGGAGCAGGTGACAGAGGCTGCCTGCCCCCATTTCCCTCATGGGAACATCAGAAAATGGGAAGGATTTCTACCCATGTCTGGATTCCTGGCATGCAGGTAGTCGAGCAGGGCCTCCAGGCAGCTGACACAGGCATGGGACAACAAAGGGTCCTTCTGCAAGAAAACAAAAAACACAAACGTTTGTCAGGTTTTGCTACCAATGGATTTTGGTTCCAACCAAGACAAAAAAAGTTTGGTTTTCAGAACAATTTGGATTTCATAACTTCAGATTTGGGATTGGTTGTTTCATCTCTCACCCACTCATAGAGCACAGCGCTTACACTGATGATCTATCTACAGAGACTGTTTTGTTTCAGAAGAGGAGATGGACCTTGGGCCCCACTAAGAGATCTAAGAGATTCACAGTTTATCTAAGCCAGTAGGTTTCAACATTTTTTTTTAAGTACCTGAACCTTTCATCAAACAAAATTTTATGCTCTAATAAGCATGTGAAAAGATCTCACTATCACAGTCAGTAGGGAAATGCAAATTAAAACCACCATGAGGTATCACTACACACTCACCAATAGCTCAAATTAAAAAGACTGATGATACCAAATGCTGGCCAGAATGTCGAGCAACTGAAACTCTCATTTCCTTCCTCTGGGAAGGTAAAATGGTGCACCACTTTGGAAAATAGTTCGATGGTTTCTTATAAACTTAAGTGTATGTGGTGGACAGAATTTTAAGATGGTCCCATGACCTTTGCCCCCAGATGTTACTCCTGTGATTATGTTGTATTAGATGGCAAAAGGGAGATTGTTTGGGTGGGTCCAATCAATTCACATCAGCCGTTTAAAGGTAGTTTTCTCTGGCTGGTGGCAAAAGAACCAGAGAGACTAGAAATGTGGGAAGGACTCAACATTCATTGCTGGTGAGAAGAGGGGCCATGTGAGAAAGAATGTGGGCAACCTTAAAGAGCTGGAAGAGGCCCCAGGGGAAGAAATGGGCTATTTCCCAGATATTCCAGATAAGTGCCCAACCTAGCCAACACTTCATTTTCAGCCTTGTGAGACCGTAAGTTGAGCCCGCCCAGATGTCTGACGTAGAGAACTGTGAGATAATAAATGGGTGTTGTGTTAAGCCCTTAAGTGTGTGGGAACTTGTTACACAGCTATAGAAAACGAATGCATCATTTGACCCAGAAATCCCACTCCTAGGTTTTCACCCAAGAGAAATGAAAACATATATCCACACCAAGACTTGTACTTCAGTCTTAAGAGTGACTTAATTCATAACAGCCATAAATCTGGAAGTCCCAAATACCTATCAATAGGTCAATGGATAAACAAATTGTGACAGCCATATAATGGACTACTACTCACCAAAAAAAAGGAGTGATGAGACACACAACAGTGTGAATGAATCTCAAAAGCATTAACCTAAGTGAAAGAAGCTAGACACACAAGACCAGTTATTGTATGACTGCATTTATATGAAATTCTAGAAATGATAAAACTATAGTGACAGCAGATTGGTGTTTGTCAAGGGTCAGGAATGGGGAGCAGGGATTGACTTCAAAAGAGCACAAGAACACTTTTTGGGGTAATGGAAATGTTCCATAACATGAGAATTAGAACTCATCAATTCTACACTTAAAAATCAGTGACTTGTATTGCATATACATTATATCTCAATAAAACAGAATTTTTAAAACGTAAAAGCAAGCTAAGAAAAAACCCTATGCTCTCCTCGTGCTATTCTTCGGAAGACAGCTGGCCGATGGTTAAGGGTGTGGGGTAGACTCAGATTTCAGCCCTTGCTTAGTCACTTACCATCTGTGTGATCCTGGCCAGGGTTACTTAACCTTGCTGAGTGGGGGTGTAAAGATTACCTGGGGTGCTGAGAGGGTGAGAGGGGAAATGGATATAGTGTCTAACCAGTGCTTGGCACAGAGTAAACAATACATGGTGAATATCTCAGTGAATCGTATAACGGGGATCATGCCCCTTCTTTCACAAGTCCTGAGTCTCCCGTACAGAACCCCTGAGGCCTCCAAGGCACGCAGCTTAAAGTGGTTGAGCTAGCACACTCAACTTCGTTTTACTGCTGAGAAAATGAGGCCTAGAGAAAAAAATACTTGACCTGAGGACACCTGGTTAGTAGGTAGCAAGTCTAGAACCAAACCCTAGGCCTTGTAAAAAAACAAACAAAAATAATAATAATATAGATGGAGTCACTTTAAAATGCAGTGTTGAAGCGAAGCTGCCATCGAAGAGGGTCTATCTGCCTAGCAAGTCTTGAGCCTCAAACTTTTGAATGTTAAAACAGGGTAAAATAACCTTTCAGCTGGGCTCAAAGCAACATTGTGTCTCTAAGAACTGTTTGCAAAGAGTAAGAAAGTGGATACTATGACCAGCAGACTGATGCCTGCCAGACTGAAAGTTTAAAACATTGTTTAGAATTAGCATCACTATGTTAGTTTATTGCACCAATAGAAATGCCTTCCTTCTACTGATGTAATTTTCTTCCCTCCCAAAACCCCTTGCCTTTGCCTCCTAATTGGAATCCTGTTTGGATTTCTGCCTGAATCAGTGCTTCCTGAATAGCTATTCTTTTTTTTTAATCTCAAATGCTTGTTGCCTTCCACTTAGAAAGGTCTTTTCTTTTTAGATTAACAGCTTTGTGCCCTTTCTCCTCCAATCTAAAATTAACTCTTAACCAGTGGGCACTTCCAGCCTCTTTCCAAGTACTCAAGACCACTGAGCCATGGGCCAGCTTGCCTCAGCTTCCCAACCTAGTGAGAGACCGTGGCCATAGTGCCACTCTCTGACCCTGTGTCCTATTAGCCCATACAACCAGCAAGGGCCCCCAGAATGGTGGGTGAGGAGCTGGAGCAGCTGGGCATTAGGAAAACCAGGGACTGGCACTCAGGCAACAATGGCTCCTATTCACAAGATGCGCTTCTTGGGACACTGAAAGAACATGGGTCTTGTAGCCAAATGACTTAGGTTTGAATTGTGACCTTAGGCAAGTTACTTAGTGTCTCCAGGACTCTTGTCTATAAAACTGAGATGATAATTGCTACCTTACAGAGTCGTGATGTATAAATAACAGCTCAAGTGCTTGTACAGAGTAGGCAGTCAGTAAAGATTATCTCCCCGTCTTCCCCACCTCCCACCCCACTCTCCTAGGCCCTTAACCTGACATCAACATCTGCTCTTGTAGGAATGATCCTTTCACTCAAAGCTTCAAGTCTGGTAAAATTAATTGGCTCCCTGGTTTCCAAGCTGATAACACATTCCACTCCCACCCCAATCAGAAAGCGAAGTCTGAGCACAAAGGACGTGTCTCAGGTCTACACTTTCCCTCCCACAAGACTCCCCAGCGATGTAGCAGCTGCACAGGAATCAGAGAAGCCAGCCTGGAAGAGCACAGAGACCATCTGACCCTGGTTGGGAAATTATAGAAAGCAAAACCAACCAGTCTAGAGAGCCTCACTCTAAACCTGCAGGTGCAGGGCCAGATGGAGACACGTGACTGCTCTGAGCAGGCTAAGCCACTGCACCCCTTCAAACCTGATACTTGTCAACACCTGTTTAGTGCATACGTAAGGGTGTGTCTGAGCACCGGGACCCTGGGTGGAGGAAGCCGCCTATCTCCCCTCACTCAGCACATTCTACTCAGCAAGTCCAAAACCCTGCAATCCCACTCCCTTCCAGAGACACAAACCACCTACTGCCACTTCAGAGCACGCTCACATTTCCTCTCCCAGAGTAACACCCAGCTCTGCCCGTGACCGACTCCTCCCCATAGAAGAAGGAACAACTAGACCAACAGATGATTCTTCGAGGAGAAATACACTCAGCTCAGCCTCTACAGCACTCACTTGAGCCCACTGTCTATACAGGGGGATGGTTTGGCCTACTCTTAGCTGAAGGGTAGGGTCCCCAGGAAGTGGGGAAAGGAGTCCTGGGGCTGTCCAGCTCTGCCTATGACTGGGGAGCACATTTAACTCTGGGGCGAGGTTGTCAGAAGGTCAGTGTCCCCATATAATAGCCAGTTTCTCCCTTTGGCTTTACCAATAAAATGGAAGTTTTGATCATCTGAATTTTGTCTACCATCCAAATGGTTCAAATTAGTAGATGGTGGAATATGGGACTGGAACACTCCTCATTGACTCTGTAGTCCCAACCAGGGGTCTCACCTTCTTCCCCAAACAGTTTACCCAGTATTTCCGTCTAACCACACATAATTCTTGGAGCTCTCTTCATTGCATACCCAGGACTGCTGTGTCCCCGACAAACTGGACCACTGCCCAGCTCTGCCAGGAAATGAGCCCCTTGAGAACTTCATTTGCTCTTCCTTCACCTCTAATCTCAGGTCACCTCACAAGCTGTGTGACCACGTGGCAGTCACCTGACCTCTCTGATCTACAGCTCTCTATCTCATAAGGTTGACTTGTATGAGAACCATGAGATCACAGACATAGATAATTTGGGAAACTGAAAAGTGCTAACTATATAATGTTTATTGACATTGCTATTTTTAATTCTCCTTCCAGTCTCCTCCTCAGTGACTTGGATCTGTCTGTCCTTCCACAGTGTACTCCTGGGCCTCTGTTTCACGTGCATTCCCTTCCCTTTGCTGAAAGAAACCTTAAGGTCACCTAAACCGCCCTCTAGCAGGAGTTCTTGCTGGGGATACCTGGTTTCTGCTCAGAAGGCCCTGGCTATAAGACACTCCTCTCCATTACTCCCCATCTACCACTAGACAGTCCTGGCCATGAGAAAGAGCCTCTTCCTATATTCCTGTAGCTCCACTCACTGGCCTAGGTCTCCATCTCTAGAAAAACCGGGAACAACCCTATTTCTTTTCTGCTCTGGAAAGCACTCAGAGATTTACAGTCGTATGACCCTTTTAAAACTAAGCAGAAGAGAAGTCTGCCCCTGGCTCCTCCTTACTCCCATGCCACTCCAGTTACACCAGGGACCACAGCCCTTCTTTGGACACTCCACTGCCACAGACTTGTCCTCTTCCCCCCCATGTGACCCACCACAGGGAACCCTGGACACTGTCTCCACCCTCACTTGAAACAAAACTTCCCTGCACTGTGCTCCATTCCTGCACAAAGGCCCACATTGCTCAATGCTGACTTTTATTTTGCAGACAGAGAAAGTGAGGATCAACTTGCTAAACTCCTTCAGAGTTAGGGGCCAGCCAGGGGCTACGACACAGATCTGTGTGACTTGGGCCAGCGTACCTACAAAGTTCTAGAGATGGGTGTTGGTGGTATCTGCACCGCAATGTGAATGTTGTACACAGATGTGCGGACGGGACAAGACTCGCAACCACAGAGCCAGCACAGGGCCCACTCCTGGAGCACCTTCTAGCTCCTTACATTTCCCAACTTCCCCAACCTTTGCACAGGCCAAGTGGGGACCAACCCTTAAACATAATCTCCCACAATCAACAGCCATATCATATGTGTGCAGTCATTATCTGGGCACTGAGTGGGACCTACTCTACTCAAGGCCCCCCAAGAAGTCTCTGAGACTCTTCTCACTCATTTGCTGGCTGCCCCACCTCCCTCTTCTTGTCCTGTGAGTACCTTGCCATCAGATCGTACCATGTGCATCTGTGACTGTCTTGTCTTGAGAAAGCACCAAAGGGCAGAAAAGGAGAGTCCAAGTCTAACTAAAGCAGCACAAATGTCTGGGGCCTCAGTCACCCCACAGTGACGAGCTCATATTTGAAAATAATAGACAATAAGCTCCTTAAAAGACAAAAATCAAGAGTAGGAAACAGGCCACAAGGCCAGGGACAGAGAATGAGTCCATATTAGAGATTGAAATGGTGGGGCTGTCCAGATCAACCCCATCTCTGATGCCCCTGCCTTTGGGCATCACTTGGTCTTTCTAGCCCAGCTCAAGCACCTCCCCCAGGAAGCCTTCTCTGACAGCCAGCCCCACACTCACACTACACTAGCCTATTAGTTACATCCTGCACCCCCACAGGCAGTGCTTTAGCCCAGCACTGACCACACACTGTGTTACACCCCTCTCCACAAGGCACCGTCCTCCCTGCAACTCTTAACTACTCAAAGGCAGGCACCTGACTTATCTCCATGCCCCCCCAACCCTTCACAGTACGTGCTGGCTGGATGAACAATGATCTCCAGGAATCCTCTAAGCTGTAAAACACAAACCCCTCCTGGACAGACATCTTCTGTACTTGCTTGCCCCAGATCCTGTCCTCCTTCTTCTGGGAATGGTTTTCTTTGGCAGACCATCCATCTCTCATAGGATGGTTTGCTCCACATAAGTTATGGAGAGCTGACCATAAGCCCCAGCCTCCAGGAGAGAGCACTGACCCAAGCCAGGGCAATCAGAGCATCCCATGCCCCAGCCACAGTGATTGGCACATTACCCAAGCCAGGCTAATGAGACTCACTTCTGGGGACTGCTGGGAAAAGGAGAAACCTTTGTGCTGGAAGGATATAAGCCAGGGGCAGCTGTTGGTCATCCTACCATCCACTGACAATAAAGCCAAGAGACAGAGACAGTTCTGATGACATTGTCTGAGCCTCTGGGATCCAGCTCTGCCTGAAGCCAGCTCTGATCCCTGGACTTCTCAGTTATGAGCCAGTCTGAGTTTCATTTCTGTCACTGTAACTTTAAAAGTCCCAATCAATCCACCCTCCAGGCCCCGAGAGGCAGGCTCCCTCCTGCTCTTGTCCTTCCTGCTCTTGTCCTGGGAGAAGCAGGCTCCACTACTAGGAACCCGTTCAGCAACAGCCTTACCTGCACCAAGAGATTCTGCAGTCCAATGACCAAGGACAGCACTTGTGATGTTCCCAGTGGAGCTAGGACAGTGTCCTCAGGGCCTGGCTGTGGCTGGGCCCCTGAGCGCACCAGAGTCACCAGGGCAGAGGAAAAGCTTTGTTGCAGGGCTGTCCGCAGGAGGCATAAGATAGCAGCTGAAAGCAAGAAACCCCTTACACCCAGTCCCTGCCTTCTTCCCCACCTCCACCCAGCTCTGTCAGAAGGGGAAAACAATGTAGACAATAGTGGGGCAACCATAGGCTGCTCTGGGAGGAGTGATCCACCTCAGAATCCAAGGGGAAAGCTTTTCTTTTACTGTTAGAGGTCCCTAAGCCCACACCTGAGAGCAGCGCAGCCTTTTTCTTTGGAAAGCTGAGGGCCTTCAATACTTGGTCCAGTTCCACGGACAGTGTCTGGTGGACCTGGCAGAGCAGGGGGTAAAAGGATAGCTCCCATATTCTGGGAGCTTAGACAGAAAATGACCTACCCCAATATCAGTTCCACCCACCCACACATCCCAGCTGCATCCAGAATGGCAGAGGAGGCCACACATGGTCTTGAGTGCCTCACCAGTCCTGGATTCTAGAATGTGGGGAGGGAAATCAAACCCTTACCTGGAGAACCCTGCTTCTCTTAAATCTCCCCCACTCTCAAGGACCTCCTCCACCAGGGAGCCTTCCTTGGCCTCATCTGTGGTCCAGTCTCTACCTCAGTCCACCATCTAACTAACTTAGATCTGGAGTCAGGCATTCCAGAATCAAATTCCTGGCTCTGTCACTGGCCAGCTGTGTGGCCATGGGCAAGCCACTGCACTTCCTGGCTGGTGTGGCTCAGTGGATTGAGTACCGGCCTGCAAACCAAAGTGTCAC
Organism: Macrotus californicus; assembly: GCA_007922815.1. Lineage (NCBI taxonomy): Eukaryota > Metazoa > Chordata > Mammalia > Chiroptera > Phyllostomidae > Macrotus > Macrotus californicus. The sequence continues at coordinate 68,017 of VMDR010000428.1, read as the reverse complement.
GGGTCCCATTCCCAGTCAGGGCACGTGCCTGGGTTGTGGACCAGGTCCCCAGTTGTGGGCGCCTGAGAGGCAACCACACATTGATGTTTCCCTCCCTCCCTTTCTCCCTCCCTTCCACTATCTCCAAAAAAATAAATAATAAAATTTTTAAAAAAGAAATAAACTTTTTTTAAAAGGCAGTGCCCTGAGGGGTTAGTGGGGATGGCAGCTTCAAAGTCATCAATCTGCTCTGCATTCCTCATCCAGAACACAAACTGCAGGAACCGCTTCTCCTCTGCTTGGATCTATCACACTCTGGCACAAAGCAGTTCCTCAAAAACGTTTGTAGGCTGGTGGTTCTAGGCAGAAGATCCAATTTGTGTAAAGTTAGGGTGATTCCACACTAATGTAAGATGTTAATAGAGGAAACTGTTTGGGGGTTTCCTCTAACAATATAGGAACTCTGTGCTGTATGCTCAATTTTTATATAATCTAAAACTGTCCTAAAAATAAAGGCTATTAAGAATCAATCCATCGAAAACAAACAAACATAGGTATGGAAAGAGAAAGAGCACAGTTGAGTGGAAAACTGAAAGCACCTGGTCAGAGGACCGGGCAGGAGATGGAATGGCAGAAAGTAAGGCTGCAGAGGGGCTAGGTAAGAAGGGTCTCAGTAACCATGTGCAGAACAAAAAGCCAAAGGAGTGTAGGCAGAGGGGAAGTTTAGACAGACTGTGGCTTCGGGGACAGGTATGGAGGAGAGGAGAGGGTGGGGGCCAGGAGACTGAGAACAGGCCACATCAGTAGTGAGGAAGAACACCAGGCCCAAGCTCCAGGGCAGTGGGGAGGACTCAAAGTGAAGGCAGTCAGCAGTCAGTGAGTGGCTAGGCGTGAGTCGAGGGCTGAGGCAGAGCCAAGGGCATGGTGCAGGCTCCCGCCCAGGCAGTGACTGTCAGGGATATGGGGAGGTCCAAGAGCTTCACACAGAAAAGCAGGACAGGTTCCTGCACACCTGCTATAAAATAGATGTGCCATCTAGAGGTCACTTTATTATTTTTTAAATAAGATTATTTACTTATTTAGACAGAGGGCAAGAGAGGGAGAGAAACATCAGTGTGTGGCTGCCTCTCGCATGCCCCCTAACTGGGACGTGGCCCACAGTGCAGGTATGTGCCCTGCCTGGGAATCAAACCTGCGACCTTTCGGTTCACAGGCCAGCCCTCAATCCACTGAGCCACACCAGCCAGGGCAAGAACTCAGGATCTTTATACCATCCTATGTCCCAAAACCACAGGGATTAGAGACTAACCTGGAGACTGCCATTGTGCTGCTGGGCAGAGAAGGAGGCAGTGAGCAACCAGGCAGAGCAGAGGAGTGTGGTCCTGGGAGAGCCTTCCTCAGCCCAAGTAAGTCCCAGCATCTTCTCTAGAAGCTCTATCAGGGCTGTACTGCTCAGAAGCACTGCAGCAGCTGTAGAAGGTCCAGCAAGGCAGGGGCCACATGAGTTATACAGGATCCCAACATAGTGGTTAGTTAGCAACCCAATAGGGGCTTCACATACACAGTGAATGAACCCAAGGATCGGCTAGAGGTTCAGCTAGGGTCCCAATTTCATTCCAGAATCACAGGTTATCAGAACCAGAAAGGCCCTTAAGACCATCTGGTCCAGGCACATGCCCCCTTATTTTTTTAAGATGGGGAAAATTGAGGGCAGCAAGGGCCACATACACTGCCCAGCACCCCTCCTCTTCACTATTACAGCCTAGGCCCCAGCACCTCTTTTCTGACTGCCCAGTGTGGTCTGGTGAAGGCTCCAATACAGGAAGTTGAAGGAAGGCTGCAGAATGTCCATGTCAGTGGGGCTGCATTTCCCACACAGCTTGCTCACTGCAAAAGAGGAGAGTTCCCAGACACCCTTCTCACAGGTAATGGCCCTCAACTAATTTCAGACTTCAGGCTTGGGGACCAAGCACAAACTCAATGTCTTCAGTATTACAGCCAATGAAAAGAAACACAGTAACAAACCTGAAGTCATCTTCACACTCTCCACCGGAATGAACATCTGGCAAGCAGCTCACAGCTGCACATGAGAGCAGACTGTCCAAGTTTGGGTGGTCAAGAGGAATCCCATAACAGTGCTCATGCCAGCACAGATTCCAGGTTGGAGGCTGTGCAGAGGGCATCTAGGCCAGCCTGCTACCCTTAACAGGCAGAAGATCCAGTCTCCAAATTCTCCCAGCAATGGGGGACAAACCACCTTCCCAGAGGAGCTCTGCAACCACCCATATGAGTTCCCTGAACTTGCCATCTTCTCTCTCTCATGTCACTCCCATCTGGCTAACTCCTTAATTCCTATTCAGCACTCAAGATTCAGCTCAAAGTCCACCTCCCCCACGAATCCTTCCTTAACCTCTCAAGGCAAGCCCTCAACAGAGCAGTTGCTACACCTTAAAGTACACAGAACAAGTCCCTCTCCTCCTGGGAATTGCCACTCCTTGCTCCCTTGCTCCCGTGACTCCAATATAAAACTTACCTAAGTTTCCATTCACCTTTTTGTCAACCACATCACACTTGACTTCTAATTGGCCTGTGGTCAACCAATCAGGCCCACTTCTCCTCCCCAAAAAACCCCACATATCCTCACCCCTGAACTATAGTCCTCTACCACCAAAACTCTCAAATAAAAGTACTTAGTGGTTATATGTAAATGTGTATTATACTTAACGTGTGTGTTTCAGCCCATTATTCTTCCCTCTCAGAGACCCTCTGATGGCTGATTTTGTCGTACACAGACCTCACTCCCAGCTGAGTGTCATTCTTGACCTGACAGACAGGCCAACAATGACCAGCACCAAGCTGGGCCCAGAGGTCCTTTGTGAGCCTGACACCAATCTTCTCACGAGAAGGTCTGAGCTCCAGGCAGGAAAAGAACCACCCTCACTTGTGGCCAGAGGCCCTGACAGTTCATAGGTACTGAAGACGCCATTTTTTCCTATTAATTCAACCTTTCCTCAATAAATCCTCCTGAGGGTACCGCCTATGAAGTGGCAACTGAATTAATGAGCAAATGAAAAGTCCTAATAAGGTTTGGGGTGGGGGTAGAAAAGAGGCCTAGAGAACTGTGAACTGGACCATTAGATCCTGAGTCAGTGGTGGGGTTGAGGTGAAGAACTGAACTTGTGCCAGAAAAAATCATCTACATGGACAGTATCCATTGTATGCCTACTGTGTGCCAAACACTGTGTGGATTCTATATGTACAGTCATTCCTTAACTCCACCCTACATCAGGAAGTAGTATTATTTTACCCATGAGGAACCTAAGGTTCATAGAGACTAGGTGACTGTCCAAGGTTATACACAACTAGTGATTAACCTGAGAACAGGCCCAGGCCTTCCCAATTCCAGTGCTTGTGCATATCACATAATTTTACATGCATACCTATTTGGGGGAATGTCTCCCAAACACTCCTAGGGAACAGCAGAGAAAGATCTGAAAGGTCCCTTAGCAAGAAGCCTACAGGAACATTCACTAGCTTCTTCCAAAGAGATGAAAAGAGGGAAGAAAGGAGCACCCCCAGCCCACCCAGCCCTGGGCCCTCGAGCACTGTCCCAAACAGATGGCACCTTGGTGAAGGAGCTTCATGGCCATGCTGTCCAGTTCTTGTTCTGACTTGTTCCTTAGCTGCACTAAAGAAAGGAGGTTCAGCAGCAACGGCAGGTTCCCTGAGGCTGTGAAGAAGAAGGACTGGTCAGGGGCCTGATGCTCAGATCTGTTCAAGGTCAGACAGATACCCATCCGGCTGTAAATGGTTTGTTGGGATTTACCCCACTTCCTCCTTCTTCCTTCTTCATTGGGCACAGGGACAACTGAAATACTGAGTGCCGGCTCGGGACCGGGTAACAAGAATTCAATATTTCCCTTAATCCCCTTAAAACCACATGAAACAGGAAGTGTTATTCCTATTTTGCAGTAAAGCAAGTTGAGGCCTAGAGAGGCTGAGCGACTTCTTCAAGGTCCCACAGCTAACAAGTGGCAGGGCCAGGGCATGAACCCAAATCGGAATTCAATGACCACAGTCTTTCTACTACGTGTTTCCACTAAATCTCATGGCTCTCCAACACTGTTGTCAGTTGGAATGTGGTTTATCCTTCCCTGCGAAGAAAGGACTCGGCTCCTCCAGACAGCCTTAAATCTATTTCCGAACCCCACCCCCAGTCAGGCCTGGGCCAAGTGCCACAGCTTTCCTCCAATTTCTAAGCACTAAATTGTTTGGAAATTTAATTTTAAAATTCAACTTTCTAAAAATAGGATAAGACAAACTAATCCCAACCTTTTCAGTGTCTCCATCCTGTACCAAACATCAAGCTTCCTTGACCCCAGGGAGTCCCATTACAGATTTGGAAACTGTCCTTCCGCATCTCACTGGGAGCTTCCAGTACATCACAGACCCACCCACTCCCAGGCTCCTGCTGGCTGCTGCCGCCTGCCTGGCCTCCCCCACATTTCCAGCTTTCTTCTTCCCAACTGGAGGCTGCCACTCTTGTGACAGCTCTGAGCACATGCCATGTAGGGTGGGGAAATGCACTCGTACGTCAACACAGCCACCCATGCTACACACACAGAATCATTAAACACAAAACTACTCACACTCACAAACACACACACACACCCCATACCAAATATATTGAGCACCCACTCTCCGAAGAGAGGAAGGAGGTAAAGTTTAGCTTGATGCCACACTGGCTGACTTATCAGGACAGAGATGACTTATCAGAGATACTGATTTTCAGGTCAAAACGTGCCCCCAGCGGCTGCAGACTGACCTTCTGATGGGGAAGCCCCATGTTCCACCAGCAGATGCTGTAGGATCAGCAGGAAGTGACCTCGGATGAGACCACCCACTTGAACATCCTCATTCCTCCTCAAAAATGTCCTCAGGACAATTAGTACCTTGCGGGCTACGTCCACGGGGCTGGAATAGATGAGATCCTGAGCAGGAAAGAAGAAAGTCAGAGAGCTCAAAGGGTATCATGGTTGGCGACAGTAGACAAAGAGGGTCTGGGAAAGGGCCCAGGCTGATGGTACCACAGAACCTGGGGAAAGAAGCATTCACTTACTCAGCACCAATTATATACCATCCTGACATTCCACAGGTCCATTCTAAGCAGGTGGGAATGGAGGCTTAAAGAGATTACAAGATGTGGACAAAAAGGGGCCACAGACTGAACCTGACAAGCTCAGGGAAGGCCAGCATGGCAGGTGCCCTACAAATTCAGATTGAAATTAAGCACACAGGGTAGTCTGAACATAAAAATTCCTAACTAAAGGTGAGTGATGCAGGTAGTCACATCCTAGGCCTGTGGCTTCCTTAACAAAGGGTCAACCTTTACCTTAAAAGTGAGCCTGTTTATTATCTTTTTACAGCGAAGATAGCATACTTTTGAAATGTCAGAGTAATCTCCTTTTCTAGACCCCTCAAGGCACATATACCATCTCTATGTGCTATAATTGTTAACTACCCTGTACCCTTTTATCCTGTAAAAGAAGTATGTCTCTTCCCTTTTCCTTTTTATCCAATCCCAGGGATTTCCCTCCTACTCCCCCCGACCCCGTTTGTTTTCTCCTGCCTGCTTACTCTACCACCAATGGATTTCCTGTAACCCTCCTTTGATTCTAAAGTATAAGATGAGCAGCAAAACTGCTTTACTCTGGAGCATTTTCTCAATCCATTAAGATCTTGCTTCCCAGCAATTGTCATCAGTTTGGCTCAAATAGACTTATCAAAATTGTCTATAGGTTTGGATGTTTCCTACGTGGACAGTGTAGTGCCAAAGGTCACATAAGCCAGTATGTGGCATAGCTAGGATTTGAACGCAGGTCTACTAACTCCAAGTCCAAGCTCTTTCTTCTTTCCAGGATGCCTCTCTCATGCAAATGAAAGCACCAGGGTCAAGGAAAGGTTATTTCAGGACAGCAGATCCTGAGTGTGCCTTAAGGGAAAAGAGGAGAGGGGGATAGAGATGCCACAGGATGGGTTAGGATGGATTCAGCAGATTCAGGGCACAGGGAGAAGTAAGGATCAGGTCAGGCCCTTTCTCTGCCATGGCAATCTGGCTATTTCTGCTCCAAGCTATTGTACACAGGCCTGGGTTCAGATGGTGGGAAAGGACATTGCATTTTATTTGCTTTCACAGTTAGTTTAATGAGTATATGTTAAAGGCAAAAGCCAGTCAGAAGCTGTACCAGAGGCAATCCCACTGATAGTTTCTAGCATCTACCAGCTCAAACAAGACAATTCCTTTGGACAGGCTAACGTGCAAAGCCAGTTAGGCTTGGGTGCGATGAACACAAGGTCACACACACAGACTCCCTTTCCAGGGATGACAGCTCCTGACACACAGAGACATGTCTACAGGGAACCTGACCAGACAATTCCAGATGTGCTGATCACAAGATGGCACAGGGATGTCTGGCCTTGGTTCTTCACAAACCTCCATAGCTGCCAAAGAAACAACTATAATATCAACAGCAACCACTCAATCAGGGCATAATAATGTCAGGTACTATGTTGTATAAACAATAGCTATATATGCCTTGGCTGGTGTGGCTCAGTGGATTGAATGCCAGCCTGTGAACCAAAGGGTCACCAGTTCAATTCCCAGTCAGGGCACATGTCTGGGTTGTGGGCCAGGTCCCCAGTAGGAGGCACTCAAGAGGCAACTACACATTGATGTTTCTCTTGCTCTTTCTCCCTCCCTTCCTCTCTGTCTAAAAGTAAATAAATAAAATCTTAAAAAAAAAAAAACACTAGCTATAATGTCTGTTTATCTATCTTCATGATAACTCTTCCAGGTAGGTTCACCCCAATTTTTCGAGTGAGGAAACTGGGACAAACCAAGTAAGGCAGTTTGCAATCAAGAAAGCAGTGGCATAGTAACTATGAATCAGTGAAGGACAGAGACGAGATCAGCTCATCTTTGTCACCTTGAAGGGCTGAGGAAACATTTCTGGAAGGAGAGAATCACAAAATGGAGGGCTAGATGGAATCTCAGTTTATTTCCCTCAATCCTTTCCCTTCACAGAGCACGAGGCTGAAGCCCAGAGTGGGTGTGGTTTGCCCAAGGTCACAGGGCCCAAGGCTAAACCAGTTTCCAGGTCCTGCTCCTTCAACAGCAAGTATCTGCCTGATTGCCAGAGCTGGTCCCTCAGAAACCTGAGTTAGTGCATTTTAAAGGTCCCCCAAAAGGGGGCTACTCAGCCTTTGGTGGCCATGGTGAATGCCAGGGGAAAGAGTGCACCCCACCACGTGGGTGACTGGGAAGGATCTGGGCAGAACACAGCCTACTCTAATCTCTCCTGCCCAGAACTGTCCAGAACTCTCTGGGACTGGACCAACCAGGGTGACGTGGCCAAGCAGGGAATAAACACAGCTTCTGTGACACCATTGTTTTTTCACATCTAAACAACCTACACAAAAGACCACCCATTGATAAGAGTGGCAATTAACAGCTTTGTTTTTGGTTGTTAATTACCCATATCAAAAACAGAAATTGGTACAAATGCATATTTTTAGACTCTTTCCCCCTCCTGTGGCTAGAAGCTGGGTAGAAATGGTAGGAATTATATACGTGAACAGACAACAAAGTTGTTTCTCACTTTTTTTTAAACCACTGATGTTTCTAGAACCTGATTTAGTGCAAAACTCATTAACTTTAGGCTCCAATTATCATCATGACCCTTATTAGCTAATGACCTTGGGCAATTCAATAAGCTTTTCTGAGATTAACATTGTGGTTCAGTCAGTCATACTAAAAGTGTTCCTATGTATTCTTTTTTTTAAGAGAGAGATAGGGAGAGTGAGAGGGAGAGAAACATCAATGTATGAAAGATACATCCACCAGTTGCCTCTCACACACCTCCAACTGGGGACCTGGCCCCAACCCAGGCATGCGCCCTGACCAGGAATCAAACTGGGGAACTTTAGGTTCCCAGGCCAGTGCTCAATCCACTGAGTCACTCCGGCCAGTGTGTATGCATTTTTTTCTTTTTTAAAAAATTGATTCTAGCCTTGGCTGGTGTGGCTCAGTGGATTGAGCACGGGCTGGGAACCGAAGGGTTACTGGTTCGATTCCCAGTCAGGGCACATGCCTGGGTTGCAGGCCAGGTCCCTGGTGCGGGGTGCATGAGAGGCAACCACACATTGATATTTCTCTCCCTCTTTCTCCTTCTCTTCTCCTCTCTCTAAAAATGAATAAATAAAATCTTTAAAAAAAATTGATTCTAGAAAGAGGGGAAGGTGGGGAAAAAGAGGAAGAGGATCATTGATCGCTTGCCTCTTCCATGCATCCCGGCTGGGGACCAAACCCAGTCGGTACCGAACGCACAACCCAGGCAGGTGCTCACACTGGAAATTGACTAGTGACCTTTCAGTTTGCAGGATGATGCCCAACCAACTGAGCCACGCCAGCCAGGGTCCTATGTATGCTTTCATTTATCCTCCCATTATCTCCATTTTACATGTGAGAAAACTGAAGCTCAGAGAAGCTTTTACATGTGAGAAAACTGAAGCTCAGAGAAGCCTCCATCTTCCTGGAACTCTATGCATCATCCAGCCCTAAGTGCAGCTCCTTCTTATCCAGCTCTACCTGCCAAAGCTCAAGGCTCCTCTCTGCCCTGCCTCCCCCCAAGAAGGAGGGGTGATAAGGATGATGTACATTCAAGGACAAGAATTGGGTAACCACAACAAAGGTTGGGGTACCTGCTCCAGCTTGCCTGGGACAGGGTTTCTCTAACAATCTGGTTTCCTGACAAATTCAGATGCAACAGCAAACCCTGCCTGTTGCATCCGGTTGCATCTGAAACTCAACAGAACCACCATCTGGTTGCTTGGCCAAATAAATTTCAAGGGGGACAAAAAAAAAAGAAATGGAAGGGAAGTCTATGAATTAAAGGACACTTAAAACACATATCCACACAGAAAAAAGGAAGGCTAAACTATAGTGTTTATACTTAACTGACAAAACTTTAAGTAAATGTAAGAAAGATACTACTATAAAAGTCAGGCTAGTAGTTTTCCTAGGCGGACAGATATGGGTCATCGTTGAGGGGAGCATGTGATGGACTTCTGGAGTGGCAGCAAGTTCGATCTCCTGACACACATGGCAGTTACTGGAGTATTCCCATACAATAATAATTAAGCTGTGCATGTGTTCGGTGCGATTTTCTAAACTTGTTGAAAGGACAAAAAAAGCTCCTTTCAGTCCTCTTTACTAGAGATAGCTATCACTTCCTTGAGTCTGTCAGGCATAATTAACTGTTGTTTCGCTGAGCCTCTATTCTCAGGACTGGAGAGATTACTAAAAGCATCCCCCACGCAGGTGTTTTAAAACTTCTACAAATAAGACGCACCAGACAGGAGCGCCTGGACCTGGAACCCAAACATAACAGCAGAACAAACTGAAGCCTGTGCAACCAGCCAGAAACCTCCTGATTTACAGCACATTGCCAGGACTACCTAGCTCCACCCTCCCCCCCTTATCACCCAGCGAAAACTCACAGCCCTAACTTTGTGCTGCTGGTGTATCTCTTCACACTAGCTCCTGTCCCCTCTTGGAAAGTGAATAAGACTTTGCTCTCTGCCTTTTCTTCTCTTTGGGAATTCTTTCACAGCCCACGTCACCAGCCATCCTAACATTTGTGTTATTTTTCATAATAAAAAAAATTGTTTAAAGATTTTATTTATTTATTTTTAGAGAGGAGAAGGGAGGGAGAAAGAGAGGGAGAGAAGCATCAATGTGTGGTTACCTCTCACATGCCCCACACTGGGGACCTGGCCCGCAACCCAAGCATGTGCCCTGACTGGGAATGGGACCCGTGACCCTTTGGTTTGTAGGCCAGCACTCAATCCACTGAGCCACACCAACCAGTGCTCATAATAAATTTTTAAAAATAAATAGAATTTGGTTTCCTGAGATTCATTTTCTCTTTGGCTTATTTCTTTCCTGTACTTATGTCCTTTGAAGCTAGTAGCCTACAATAGCATTAGGGAGGAACCTCCATGCTAGACAGATCCAGGCTGAGAAGGAGAACTTGGGAGAGAAAGATAATGAACTCCATTTTAAACAGAAATGTCAAGTAGATAGTTAGCTGTGTGGGTCTGGAACCCAGAAGAAAGGTCGGAGACGGGCAGAGATATGAGTCATCGGCATATGACAAGAGGCAAACGAAGCTCTGAAAATAAATGAGACAACCCAAAAAGAACACACGGAGTGAAAAAGAGAGCCTAGGACAAAACCTTGAGGAACATAAACTTTCAAGTGCTAGCCAGAGAGAAAACTATAAAAGAGACTAGCGAGGAGCACCAAGAGAGGTAGGAGAAAAAACTGAGAGTTGGAATTAATGAAACCAAGAGTGAAGCAATAAAAAGAAGCGGACAACCATCAAATACTAAGAGAATATGCAAGATGAGAACCAAAAAGCCCACTGTAATTAGCCACAAGGACATCATTGCTGATCCGGGTGAGAGCGATTTCAAGTAGTGATGGAGGTAGAAGCCAATGGCTGGAGGAATGAGAGATGATAATTTCGAGAGCAGAAAACTAGTTCTAGGAGTTTGGCGGTAAAGGGAGAGATATAGGAGTGCAAAGGGTTGAGAGGACAGGGACCAGTGAGAGTTGGGTCCAGGTGGAAGACATCCAGAGCAACCAGGAATAAGGCTAGAGGGGCTTAGACTCAGCCACTCCCACAGCCCAGTGTCATAACCTGAGATTTTTTTCTAGCCTCACCATTCCCTCCCTTCATTAATGCTTTATAAATCTCTATATGGTGACAGAGATGACACAAGCACCTGTGATTTCCTCAAGGGTAAGAACTGACCAACCATAACTGAATTACCTTTGTACCCCCAATGCATACTATCTACTAAATACCAAACAGATGTATGATAAGTGAAAAGTGAGTGATTGAATTCAAGGCCTCTAAAAACCTGATCCTCCTCAGGGTTTGAGTCATTAAAAGGAACTAATGAATTTACAAAAAGTGCCTCTTAAAGGGCCTGCATGTGGACTTACTCAGACTCACTCCCTCTGAGCTCCAGCACTGGGGTAGCAGCTTGAAAGGCATCAGTGGCATATGGGGAAGAATTGAAGTGTTTGGCATCAGGGCGAGAGCTGGGGGACAGCTTTATCCAAAAGAGAAAGATGGGCAGAGGTCATTGTTCCTTTTCTGAGCCCTCTCCCCACAGAGCCACAGAGCCACAAAGCCAGAGGTGGGACTACATCAACCTGGCTCACAGGATTTGCTCCATCCTGGGGAATCCCTGAGGCTCCACCCCACCCAATTTACTCCCACCCAAGCTATTAACAGTGGCTTTTCCACATGAACAGCTAGTCTCAGCTCAGGCTAGACATCTTCCTAAATCCTCTCAAACAAGGAACAATCAGCCTCAGGAAGCCCCCAGGCCCCATACCACTGGCTAAGTGGTCCCAGGCCCAGCACTAGCAACAACCAGCTTTGGATCACAGTTTGGCTTTGCCTGGGAACCTCCAAGCACAGCACAAGTAGCAGCCATTTGCAGATTGCTTTGTAGCTCACACTGGGTGGCCCCAGGTAGAACACAAGTGGCGGCTGATCCTGGCCTGCACCACCCTGGAAACCCCAGAGCTTCCGTACCTAGTGGACAGCTACAGACCACGTTGGAACACTGCCACCCTGCCCCTGCACAGCTGATCCTCCATAGAGAGCGGAAGTTGGAGGTCAGTGGTCACAGCCAGTCCTTAAACCTGACGGGCCTGGATAAATCCCTCCCACTGAACTGCCAACAGCAATCAAGGCTCAACTACAAGATGAGGGTGTACTTATCCCACACAAAGGATACACTTCAGGTGGGTGACAGGGGAGGCTATGCCACTGGACCCTACAGGACAACTACTATATTAGGCCACACTACCAAGACAGGGAGTCATAACAACTCTACCTAATACATAGAAACAAACACAGGGAGGCTGCCAAAACAAGTAGACAAAGAAACATGACCCAAATGAAAGAACAGATCAAAACTCCAGAAAAAGAACTAAACAAAATGGAGATGAGCAATTTATCAGATGCACAACTCAAAACACTGTTTATAAGGATGCTCAAGGAACTAAGTGAGTACTTCAATAGCATAAAAAAGACCCAGACAGAAATAAAGGATATATTAATGGAAATAAAGAACAATTTATAGGGAGTCAACAGTAGAGTGGATGAAGCCGAGAATAAAACCAATGATATGAGACATTAGGAAACAAAAAACAATCAATCAAAACAACAAGAAGAAAAAAGAATCCAGAAAAATGAGGAAAGTATAAGCAGCCTCTGGAACAACTTCAAGAGGTCCAACATCTGCATCATAAGGGTGCCAGGAAGAGAAGAGAAAGAGCAAGAAATTGGAAATCTATTTGAAAAAATAGTGAAAGAAAAATTCCCTAACTTGGTGAAGGAAACAGACATGCAAGTCCAGGAAACACAGAGAGTCCCAAACAAGATGGATACAAAGAGGCCCACCCCAAGACATATCATAATTAAAATGCCAAAGGTTAAAGATAAAGAGAGAATCTTAAAAGCAGCAAGAAAAAAGCCGTTAGTTACCTACGGGGGGCAGTTCCATAAGACTGTCAGCTGACTTCTCATAAAAAACTTTGCAAGCTAAAAGGGATTAGCAAGAAATATTCAAACTCATGAGAGTAGAGACCTACAGTCAAGACTGCTCTACCCAGCAAAGTTATCATTTAGAATCAAAGGACATATAAAGAGCTTTCCAGACAAGAAAAAACTAAAGGAGTTCATCATCACCAAACCATTATTATGTGAAATGTTAAAGAAAACTTATTTAAGAAAAAGAAGATCAAAATTATGAACTTAAAATGGCAATAAACACATACCTATTAACTGAATCTAAAAAACAAACTAAGCAAACAAGAAGAACAGAGACAGAATCATGGATACAGAGAGCATTTTGACGGTTGCCAGGTAGAAGGGGGGTGAAGGGAAATGGGTGAAGAGGTGAGGGGATTAAGAAATACAAATAGGTAGTCACAGAATAGCCATGGGGATGTAAAGGTCAGTATAGGAAATGGAGTAGCCCAAGAACTTATATGCATGACCCATGGACAAGGGCACAAACAAATGGGTAGGGATTGCCTGAGGGAGTGGGGGGTGCTGAGTGGGGGCAGGGGCAAAGGGGGGAAAATTAGGACAACTGTAATAGCATAGTCAATACAATATAATTTAAAAGAAAAAAATGAAAGCTTAAAAAATAAAAATAGGAAAAAAAACCCTACTCATCCCTGTCTTTCTCCAACCTCATCTTCTGTGACATACTCAACAAGTTCAAGAACCACCCCAAACTACGCATTGTCCCTGAATTACAATAAGCACTTTCATGTTGCTGCACTGGTCTGGCAACCCTTTCACTTGTCAAATCCTTTGAGGATCAGCATCTAAGACACCTTTCTGCCCTCCCTGCCACCCAAACACTATGCCTGGCCTTACAGCCACACTGTTAGTACAGTTGTTAGTATTTTTTTGTCTCTGATTCCCTCACCAGCCCATGGGAAAATAATATAAACAAAGCCACTTAAAATGGAGTCGGAGCTGCCATCCCAGAGGAACTGCCTTGCACATCTTACTCCTCAGAGCTTTGGAACATTAAAGCAGGGCAAAACAACCTTTGGACAGGGCCTAAAGCAGCACTGTATTCCAACAAGTCTGCAAACAGGAAAGCAGACAGTAAGACTAGGACTGAAAATTAAAGGCATTCTTTAGAATTAGCACCATCTATGTTAGTTTACCTGCACCTACAGACATTCCCTCCTTAGCTTACTAACAAACATAAAAATGCCTTCCTTCTATTCAAGTAATTTTTCCCCTTTCTTTTCTCATAAATACCCCTTACCTCCACCTCCTAACTGGAACACTGTTTCCTGATTAGATCTCAACAAAGTCTCGTTGCCTTTGACTTTGGCCTTTCATTTTAGGTTAACAATTCCCAGTACTCAAACAGCTCCCATTAGCTGGAACAATGGATCAATGTTGCTTTCTCTCTTGTTCTGAGAGTTAACTCAATTTATTGAAGAGAACATTAAACAGAGAGTAAAAATCTGAGTTTTAATCTCAACTCTTGTGTCCTTGGGCAAATCTCTCTCAACCTATCCCTTCATCCTTTTAAAAAGAAAAAAAAAATATCATCATTAGTATGTCTCTCAGAGGATCTGAATCCACCCCCACCTTTTTCTGAGAAAGGCTTGGATCTGTCTGGACCCCTAATTCAATGAGTCAGCAAATAAAGTACCAAATGTGTGAGGAACATTTCATTTGACAATGAAAATCTTAGCTGTTCTTTGCTACTCTCCCTGGTGTCCTATCTTGCCTTCCTTCCCTATGAAGTAATGCTTTATTTTTCACCCATTTCTTCTCTGTTTTTCTTCCTCCAAGGAAGCCAAGGCATGAATATGGTCCCTATCAGGCCAACACCTGTGTGACTTCACAAGATGACAGATCTCAGGGATGAGAGTAAAAGATTTAAGTCTTAGTGGGGAGTGTGTGTGTGTGTGTGAATGTGAACAGATATAGGTACCTAAGGATGTGAGATATATAACAAGTGTTATCTGCACCACATCCCTCCAATACAGTCAGGGAATTAATTGTATTCATTGATAAGAACATCAAAGAAATCCCACTGTCTCTGTCATTCTTCCTGAACTAAGGAGGCATCAAGCGGGTGAACTGTCATTGAAGGCAGTGGTTCCAAACCAAGTGTCTTCCAAGCTGACGCGCTACAGTCAGTTTAGGAGCTGTCACTAGTGATTGCTCACTAAATACAAATTATCAAATATACAAATACTTTTAAAATATGTAAATGACAAGTTACCTCTATAATAATATCACTCTCACTAATTTGTTTTCAATGTGCTTTCTTGAATGAGAAGGAAAAAAGGTAGAGTTGGCCCTGGCCAGGCAGCTCCGTTGGTCAGATCATCATCCCCATACACCAAAGTTATGGGTTCAATCGCCAGTCAGGACACACACATGAAACAACGGATAAATGCATGTATAAGTGGAACAATAGACTGATGTTTCTTTCTTTCTCCCCTCGGCCCCCACTCTCTCTAAAATCAATTTTAAAAAAGAAAGAAAAAAAGGCAGAGTTAAAGTCAGTGTGTTAGAAACTGCAGACAACAGGCAGCCAACTTATCTGTTATAGCTGATAGGAATTATAGGGATGTCTTACTTTATAAAAAGCATTGAGGTTTCTAACAATTCTGGGCAGGCCCAAGGGAGTGTTTGCACATGTACCATTATCATGTTAGTCATGGCAGAAAAGAGGCAAAGTCCCTCTGCGATCAGACATCTCCATCTACATGTCCCAGGGGTCTCCTTTGATATTAAACAATTCTTAGCACAATCTGCTTTAGAGATGATAGGGAGGTGAGAGGGAATGGTGACTGAGATCAGCCCTGCATAGTTATATTGCCTGGGGATTAGAGGGGCACATTATCTCTCAGTGAGTGGACTTCCATCAGACTTAGGACAGAGTACAGATTAACAGAAACCAAGCACCTGCCAGCCAAAAGGACTTCCTACTCACATGGGAACAGCGTTAAGTTCACAGGTAGGCAGAAGCAGCTGCTGGTGCCTCCTGACCTCAGTAAACCAGCTCCCAGAGAGAGAGAGCCCACTATCTCTGAATACAGAAATGAGCAAGTAGTCACTTACTAGCAAAATAAGCAGGATGCTGGGGCTGCTTCTGAGTATGTGGAACAGAGCTGCTAAGTTGGCAGGGAGGGTGGGCTGTCCAGCAGAGGGGATATCATCCAGCTCCTCATAGCTGCTCTCTTCCCAGGAGAACCAAAGTTCCAGGACACGATGCCCAAACCTACTCATCAGCTCTGGATACAACAGGAAGAATCTGAGCAGGAGAGGGTGGTGGGTGTAAATGAGGTGCAGGTCCGGGATGCCCTCCAGAAATTTTCTGATGGCATTGACCACAGCCTGGAGCCAAAAAAGAAAAAAAGAAAGGAGGTAAATACACCTTGCAGAAGACCCAAGAGGCCCCCAACAAACATATAGCCATGAGACATGACATGACAGGGGAAAATGTACTGGCATCTCAGTACTCCAAGGACGTCTTCACTGGCTCATCCCAATGCCCTCTTGGAAGAAGAAAACTCCACTGTGTTTACCTTATGACAGTAGTTCTCAACTAGAGGTGATTTTGCTCCCTAGAGGATATTCAGAACCGGTTAGACATTTTTCAAGATCTTGATTTGGGGAGTGCTACTGACATCTAGTGGAGAGAACAGGAATACCACTAAATATCCTATAGAACAGAGGAGAGTGTCCCACAGGAAAGAATTAGGCCATGCAAAAGGTTAATGGTACCAAAGCTGAGAAACCCAACTCTATAAATACACTTACCACAATGTTTTGTAATTGTCAGCCTATGTGTCTACCTCTCACACTAGACTTGAGCTGCTTGAGGGCAGGGACTGTGGCAGATTAATCAGTGAACATCTGGCACAGGGACGGGCACAGACACAGCAAAAGGTGTGCTGAATCATTTATTAACCCTCAAAATCCTCTCTCTTCCCATTGCACATATAAAAAAGTTCAAATTCCTTAATATGTTATTCTAAGAGTTGTACAGCTTATTTTGGCTCTTTCCTTTAGGTCTTTGATCCATTTTTGAGTTAATTTTTGAAGTAGCAGTCCAACTTCATTCTTTTGCAGGTGGATATCCCGTTATTCCAGCATCATTTTGTTTAAAAGACTATTCTTTCCCTATTGAATTGTCTGGGCATCCTTATAAAAAAATGAATTGACCACAAATATATGGGTTTATTTTTGTACTCTCAAGTCTATTCCATTGATCTAGATGTCCATCCTTACGCCAAAACCACACTATCTTTTTTTAAAAGACTTTATTTATTTTTTAGAGAGGCGAAGAGAGGGACAAAGAGACAGAGAGAAACATCAATGTGTGGTTGCCTCTTGTGCGCCCCCTACCAGGGACCTGGCCCGTAACCCAGGCATGTGCCCTAGACCAGGGATTGAGCTGGCGAACCTTGGATTCACAGGCCAGCATCAACCGCTGAGCCGCACCAACCAGGCCCAAACCACACTATCGTGATTACTGTAGCTTTGAAGTAAATTCTGAAATCAAAATGTGCTAGTCCTCTAGCTTTGATCTTCCTTCTCAACATTGTTTTGGCAATTTGGGTCTCTTGTATTTTTATATGAATTTTAGGATCAGCTTACCCATTTCTAAAAAAAAAATAAAAGGCAACTGGGATTTTGATTGGGATTGTGTTGAATCTATGGATCAGTTTGGGGAATACCCGCCGTGTGAACACTGTTAAGTCTTCTTTTCTCCTCCAGTTTTGTCGAAATATAATTGACATACGACATTGTACACATTTATGATATACAATGTAAGGATTTGGTAAATGTATTCATTGTAAAGTGATTAGCACAATAAGTTTAGTTAATATCTACCACCTTACATAGTCACAAAATTTTTTCCTTGTGGTAAGAACTTTTAAGATCTACTCTCTTAGCAACTCTCAAATGTACAAAACAGTATTGTTAGCTGTGGTCATTGTGTCGTGTATTACATTCCCAGAACTTACTTGTCTTATAACTGTCTATTAAGTCTTCTAATTCATGAACACAGAAGAATGCCTTTCTATTTATTTATATCTTCTTTAATTTATTTCAATGATGTTTATAACTCTCAGAGTACAAGTCCTTGCACTTTGTTAAATATTTTCCTATGCATATTATTTATTGATGCTATTATAAATGGAATTGTTTTCTTAATTTCATTTTTCAGCATGCTATTAAAGATATGTCTACCTTTCCAGCTTCCTTCCACTATCTCCCATGTCTTAGCAAAGGCACACTGAACTTCCTTGAGTGCTTAGACTGGGCAGCTTCCTAATTCTGTATCTTAAGTCTTTCTCGACTGTTAGCCTAAAAACTCTCCCCTCACCCTAGTCTCCTCCAGGAAGCCTCTCCTGATACAATAATCTCCCAAGTGCTTTCGCAGCTCTTGGCCAGTCTTTCAGGCGAGCACCCACTGCAGTTGCTGCCTGCCTTAGAGAAAATATTTTTGTCTCTCCTGACAAACCGTTGTTCCCTGAGGGTGGAGAACATGCTTGATTCACATCAACCCTGACAGAGCCCCACATGGCACCTGGCACATGTCAAGTGGTCAGTCCACACTGGCTGAGTTGCCAAAATGTTGAGAAACAAATTAAAAACCATGTGCTCATTTATTTGAGTAGTGTTCAAGGCTTAGGAAATGCTGATCAAACTGCAGAGAAGTTACTGAAAAGAAAGAGCTTCCAGGAATAACTAGTGCTTGGCATTCTGAAATGTCCACTCCCCAGAGACACCCACACTATAACTATTGGGGGTCCTCACACACACCCCAGAAGAATCTTGTCATACTAGAAAGCCCAAACTCTGTTAAAGACTACTAAGTTTGTGTTCAAAGATTTTATGAACTATCATAAACAGGCTCCCATTAGCCAAAGATAGAACAATTTGAACTTCAAAGAGATAATAATAACTACAGTGGATTTAAATAATCAAATATTTAAATCCATGAGTTCATAACGATACTAAAAGAAATTTCCTTGGTCACCTTTGGAGAACACTAGGCAATCAATTCATTTTTTTTAAAACTGGTAATTAAAGGGGAAAAAATCAAATATTTCACCTATTCTATCTATACAATTTACCATTCATAGTAAACAAATAGTTGATGAGGGAAGTTTATTTTTTTTACGATTTTATTTATTTATTTTTAGAGAGAGGGGAAGGGAGGGAGAAAAAGAGGGAGAGAAACATTAATGTGTTGTTGTCTCTCACATGGCCCCCACTGGGGACCTGGCCCGCAACCCAGGCATGTGCCCTGACTGGGAATTGAACCAGTGACCCTTTGGTTCACAGCCCGCTCTCAATCTATTGAGCTATACCAGCCAGGGCAGGGGAAGTTTATTTTTATACAAGTATTCCAGTTAATAAACAAAAAGAGAGTGACAGAATTAGGGTATTATTATTTTGTAGTCCCCAGTGAATCAATGAATAAAGGCAATGATCACCAATGGCTGTTAATACCACAAAAAGAGATGATGGGACAGTGTATATCTAGGTCTATCTCACTTGAAAACCCATTGCACTTCCACTACACCTTCACGTTTTCATTCAAATTAAACCAGGTTTAATTAGCCCTGGCCAAGTGGCTCAGTTGGTTGGAGCATCATCCTGTACACCAAAAAGGTTATGGGTTCGATCTCCAGTCAGGGTACATACCTAGGTTGTGGATACAGCTCCTGGTCAGGGCATGTACACGAGACAACTGATCAATGTTTCTCTCTCTCTCCCCACATCTCCCTCTAAAATCAATAAGTACATTCTTAGGTGAGGATTACAAAAAACAGGTTTGCTTATGTCACATTTGCCCCAATAGTAATCAAAAGAGGCAAGATTAATAGTTAGTGAAGAAAGAGCTGAAGGGTCCACATCTGAGGAGTAGAAGCAATCTTCAGTGAAAAACGGGAGAGATTTATTGATGAATCAGACATAGCCCTTTATCCCCAAGAGTTTATAAAGAATCTGGAGAGAGAAAACTTGTACACACATAACCACCACCAAAAGTAACTTGAGTTTAGCCTGATTAGCAATGATCTGGGTCCCAGCACCCCAGTTTGTTTGATAAACTGGTACCAAAAGGAAACACCTCACACCTCTCTCCTCCTGCACACACCTGAGTCGGTACTAAGAGCCATGGGAGTTGGTCAAGTCTGAGTTGGAGTTCTGGCTCCCCCACCGATTAACTGTGTGACCTAGGGAAAATGACTTTAACCCGTCTTGATTTACTTGTCTGTAAAAAGGAAATAATCATCTCTGCCTCCCAGGACTGCTGAGAGAATCAGTTAAATCACACAGGCTCTGTATGTGCCAGCACCCTACCTCTGCCACCTCTCTCTCCCCTTCTCTTCCATCCCCTTTCTCTATACATACAACATCATGGTCTCCCAAGGAACCATAATATACAGAGGCGCAAGAGGAGGAAGAGTCCCAGGCATTCTGGCCCATACCTCATCTAGTGCATTGTCTTTGTCCTGGCACACTGCAAGTAGATAGATGGATGCTCTGAAGACCACAAGTGGAGGGTGCTCACCCTGGTCCTGCAGAGACAGGAGGAAGCTCTGCACAGCCACAAATAAGTCTGCCTCAGAGACAAACCTGTAGACCAAAGAGAGTTGGAGTGAGAAAGGCATAGATAGCTGTCCTGTCTTGCCACATCCTCCCTTAGCCACTGTCATTCTGCTCCAGCATGTCCACAGCCTAATGACACCTTGCACAAACAACATGCCATATATCCTTCCAAAGCATGATCACATGTACAACATACGGTCCTATGCTTTGTGCAAGGCTCTGTTAGGGACCAGAGACTCCTCACTCACACCTAGAAGGTGAAACATCAGTCAGCTGGGCCAGTATTGTAAAAAGAAGAATGCTACTGCTGGGGTTAAGAAGGCCCTGCTCTGGCTGCCAGTCCACTCCTCTCTTCTTGTACTTACCATTAAACATTTGTGCGTTCAATGGGCTAATTTCTGGGGGAGGGAGACATCTATGCTGTATATGCAAGGGAGATGGGGATAAGAAGGAGCTTGACTTTCCACTAAATGTCTCTTTATGCCTTTAAATTTTTCTACCATATGTCTCACCTATCAGATTAAGTACCAAAAAGAAAGCTTAAAAATGGGTAATACTAAATGCAATGTGGTATCCTAGATTCTTCCTGGAACAAAAAAGAAACAACAGAGGAAACACAGGCAAAATCTGAATAAAGTTTAGTTAATAAGTATTATACTCTCACATATATGACCAAATGATTTTCAACAAGGGTGCCAAGACCATTCAATGGAGAAAAGACAGTCTTTTCAGCAAATGGTGCTGGGAAAACTGGATATCACATGCAAAAGAATGAAGTTGGACACTTACGTAACACAATATAAAAAAATCAGCCCCAGCCCTGGCTGGTGTGGCTCAGTGGATTGAGTCCTGTTCTGAGAACCAAAGTGTCGCTGGTTCAATTCCCAGTCAGGGCATATGCCTGGGTTGCAGGCCAGGTGCCCAGAAGGGGTTATGCAACAGGCAACCACATGTTGATGTCTCTCCCCCTTTCTTTCTCCCTCCCTTCCCCTCTCTAAAAATAAAAATAAATGAAATCTTTTTTAAAAATTAGCCCCAAATGGATCCACATATAAATGTAAGACCTAAACTATAAAACTCTTGGAAGAAAACATAAGACAAAAGTTTCGTGCCATTGGATTTAGCAACAATCTCTTGGATATGACACAAAGACACAGGCAACAAAAGGAAAAATAGACGAATTGAAGTTTGTGAAAATTTAGAATTTTTGTGCATCAAAAGACACTTTCGACAGAATTAAAAGGCAACCCACAGAATGGGAGAAAGTATTTGCAAATCATATACGTAATAAGGAATTAATATCCAGAATATACAGAAAACTCCTAAACCTCAAGAATAAAAAATATCAACCTGATTCAAAAATTGATAAAGGACTTGAGTAGACATTTCTCCAAAAAAAGATATACAAATGCCCAATAAGCACATGAAAAGATGCTCAACATCACTAATCACTAGGGAAATGTAAACCCAAACTATGAGAGTAACAGCTTCACATGTATTAGGATGGCCACTATCAGAAAACCAAAAAATAACAAGTGCTGGTGATGATGTGAAGAAATTGAACCCTTGTGCACTGTTGGTGGGAATGTAAAATGGTACAGCCACTGTGGAAAAGAGCATGGTATTTCCTCAAAAAATTCAAAATATTAGGTTTTACTTTGGAGTGAAGAAAATGTTTTGGAACTAGATAGAGGCGGTGGTTGCACAACATTGTGAATATACTAAATGCCACTGAATTGTTCACTTTAAAAACGGTTAATATTATGTCATGTGCATTTTACTTTAATACATAATTTTTTAAAACCTTAACAAAGAATAGTCCTTTGATTTCAAAATTTTAATAAATTGTATAATAATTCTTAAAACCAAAGTAAATCACTGAAATTTTTTTCTGTGCACAAACACCCTCAAGGATTACAAGGAATTCTCATTAGGGTTCTGGGCATCTCTCAGCACTGTGACTGCCCATGTGCCTTGACCTCCCCACTCCGTGATGTAAATAAACCCCTCAGTAAAAAACCATCTCTCATTTATCTGTGTCCCCAGTGCCAAGCACCAGGCTTGGAGAGGATGCCTCTGTAAATACTTATTAAGTTGAATTGGGTCCCAGCACCCACCACCAGCCACCAGCTCTGAGCACTGACCTGTCCTCATGGAGATAGGCCAGGTAGAAGAGGAGCAGGATGCAGTACTGTCTCTGGCGAGCAGATCTCTCTACATACTGGCAATCAGACAGGAAGGCAAGGCTTTCAGGGCTCCTGCTGCTTATCTGGGGCAGCCCGTGCTGCAGGACCTCAAACACTGCAGAGAGTTCTGGGGTGGGGGGCGGGGAGGGAGATGAGCGGGAGAAGGCCACAGAGAGAACACAGGAGAGCAGGTACGAACATGGGAGAATCTACTACCTGAAGAGTACTGCACAAGGTAGCGAGGGTACATGCAGGAAAAAAGGAAACCAGAATCCCCTCTTCCTTTATGTAGCTTTCAGCCAACCAGGGGAGACTAAAGTTGACACGCATACTTTTGTTCATTCATTCATTCATTCATTCATCCGTTTGACAAATGTTCACTGAGTGGTCACTCTAGGCTAGGCTGTGAGACACAGGCCCTACATCCAGGAGCTGGCAGCTGGTGGGGAAAGCAGATAATGAAAGAAAAAACTGCAGGACAGGGGATCAGTGCCATGTTTAAGTGGGAGAGGGAGGGCCTCATGCCTCCTGGAGTAAGGAGAACAAGCTCAAAGAGGAGGGACCTGTGGAGGGTGTGCAGAAAACAGGCAGAGAAGGAAGGCAAGAGAACCTAGGGGCAGGAACCAAGGTGTTCAGAGGCCCACTGGCATAAGAAGACACGTCATGTTTAATGTAATGAGGCAGCAAGGCGTTCAGTGTGACTGGATCGTCAGTGAATAGATGTGGAGTGTCAGGAATTGCGGAACTGTGTGACATGATTTGTAGCTAGACTGTGAAACGCCTTGACTGCTGAGTAAAGAATTAGGATTTTATCCTGAGAGCAGATTCCTAAATTTCTTATGGAACTTTTATTTCATAAAAGAAAGGGTATTTTAATACCAAAAGAATATGAAAGAAAGGGACCTCAGTGCTTAAAATCTGAATAAAGTCAACATTATGGAAAATTTACTATATGACCTAATTTTCCACATTTCATCACAGACCAGAAAAAAATCCATCACTGTCTGACAGTGCCCCCCAGACTGATGCTTTGGGACCACGGCTGAAGGCCAGGGGGGTTAAGATGTTAAGACCTGGTTTTCAGATAGATCCTTCCAGCATGGGTAGAGACTGGTTGGAGGATGAGACTAAAAACAGGGGGCCAACTTGGAGGTCAAACAAGAGGGTTCATCCTGCAAGTGCAGTGGACAGAGGCCAAGTGGAAGATGGGAACGGAGACTGCCCCACAGCAATCAGGTTTCCGAATTCTAAGTTTAGTGCTTTTCCACCAGAGCACAGAATGAGCATTATGATGATAATGAAACTAGTATCCTTGAGCCTCACACATCCACCTGCCCTCTCTTCTGATATTTTAAAGAAGCAGTCTGCCTGTAATAAGGTCTGCTGCCTTCCTGGTACTCTGAGATGTGACAATGTCTCTGGGTCCGAGGGGGCAGCTATGTGGAGTTTCTCATATTCTGACAAGTAAGGGAGCTGCTGGCAGCAGTGGGGCTGGCATTGGTGAGCACGAGAAACTGCTGCGATGTGGCTCCAGTGTGGCCTTAGACTACGGCCAAGGCTGAAGTCATTGTGCTATTCCTCTGCAGGCCAGACCACACCTGAACAGGCAGACATCTGCAGACCATGCAGAGAGGAATGGCAGTACAGTGAGAGAACTAAGAGCCTAGCCATGCTGGAAGGAACGAAAATGCTCACCTGGGCTTCTGTCTCTCTCAGCATGGGTCTGAGAAAGACAAAAGCAAAAGAGAATCTGGGAAGTGAGGGAGATGACCGTCTTCACAAATGTAAAAAGAAGAAACATGAGCAGCACCAAGTCTTACCCTAAAGGAAGATATATTTGTTGAATGAATGAAATAATGGTAAAATTGTTTTATGTTATACCAAGAGAGAGGTCTAGGATAGAGGAACTCCTTAGGGCAAAGAACATTTCGTATCCCCAGCAGCATCTAGGCCTCCCCAGCATGTAGCAGCAGCTCACTGAATATTCAACCAAAGGAAAAACTTGGAGCTGTCAGCCCAGCATTCTGCATGGACTTCCCCTACTTCACTCAGAGCTCTGCTAAAATGTCACCTCCTCACGGAAGTCTTCCCTGATCGCTCTATCTAACCTATACCTCCTTTCTCCATCACCCTCTATCCCTTTGCCTAGTTTTTTTTGTGGCACTTATCCATCCCTGACCCTGTATCTATGAGTTTATTGTCTGCCTCTCCTACTCCAGGAGAACAGGACTTTGTATCCCTAGCTCTACCCCCAGAGCCTGGAATAGAGTCTGATACATAGTAGATGCACAAGAAATATTTCTTGAATAAAAAAGGAAGAAACAAAAGAGGCTCAGAGGTTCAATATATTTTGAGCAGAGGTCTCCGAAGGTAGCGAGCAGAGGACAAGCAATCTGGTCTGGGGGATGCAGCAGAGCGATGGCCGAGGGATGAACTGGGCTTGATGAGCTTTTGAGCCCTTCTCCACCTTTAGAGTCTAAGGGTCCAGGAGCCTTAGATTCCCTCATTTTCTGATTCTATTATCTCAGTTCCCTAGAATCGAGCAATAGTTCCATCATTCCATGATTCCATGGCTCCTCCGGGCAGCTTCAAGCTAAGGGATCTTATTATTGAACTGACTCACTACCCAGCCAAACAATAAGATATCCAAACTCTCAAAGACCACCACAGACCTCATGAGTAGTCAAATAGCAGCATCTTACCTTCTTGAGACAGTGGTTCTGTCTTCTCTAGAGCTGAGAGGAGGTTGATGCACAAGTAGTAGAGGAAACTGGAACACACTTGATTCAGGGCTGAATGACTAAGAGAGAGAATACAAAGAGAGAACAAGAGAAAAGATATTGCCACCTTGTCCGGGATAGCATTATCCCTACCATGTACTGGAGCACCACTGTTCTGTGCCAGAGCCCAGTGAGTTTCTAACTGTAGCCCTGGTAGAGGTCTGGAGGTGGCTGTGATAAGTAAATATGGAGCCTGCTGCCCCATTCTGTAACTTAGGCACTTGGCCCATACAGGTATGGACTAAAAATTTGCTGAAAAGTAAATCAAGGAAGGCTACTAAGTTCCAATTTCATAAAACATACAAGCAAAAAAGTGTTCCTTGGTCTGGAAGGGGCTGGGCAGTGCTAGAAAGAGAGGAAGCTGTTGAACCCAAGACAGGTTCTCAAGGAGAAACATAAACATCCAAAAGTGTGACTTGGCATCCAGATGTCAAAAGTCAGGAGATTATTTTCTCCTGAATACTATTTGTTCTATTCAGACACACGAAAGGAGAGCTAGACACTGCACTGCAGTCACCCTGTGGGCAGCAGACAGTAACAAATGGAACCTGCCAAGTACATGTAGAGGCAGGTAGCAAATAATAAATGTGAGGTGAAGAAAGCTGCTCTAGAAACCTAACAAGACAGACTGAGCGGCAACCTCTCTACAGAGTCTCCTCTGGAATTGCTGGGCTGGCGGCATCTAGAGCACGACTCTTTCTTGGGGACACTGCATCCCTTACCCTCAAAGGGCCTTGGTTTCCCCATTTGTAAAATGAGGGGTTATATAAATGACCTCTAAAAACCCTTCCAGTTTTGATGTGATAGGTACCTATCCACTTATCACATGGAAGGGGAGCCCTTACCAGAACCAGATTAAATAAATGGTAGAAGCAAGTACAGTTCATGTCACTAGTTGCTGAGTAACTCTGACACTGTGTCAACAACCCCCACTCCCCCACGGTCCTATGACTAAACTAGTCAGAAATTTCCACTTGTCTAGTCAAGGAGGATGCTGGCTCCTTGGCCCTTAAGTTTGCCTGGGACCATACATACCTCGGGCCACTGCAGAACCTCGCCTTCAGTTCCAGAGTTAGTCGTATGAAGGATGAGGCAGCTTGGGAAAGTAGGAGGCAAGCAGAGAACGGGTTAAACCAAACACATTACAGAGATTCCCAAATCTGGGTACCGAAGAGAACTAGTTTTGAAGTCACGCAGACCAGGGTTCAAATTCTGCTCCATCACTATCTAGTACTGCGACTCTGGGCCGGAGCACTTGTGTAACTTCTCTGAGAATCAGTTCCGTATCTCACAGGTTGTGAAACTGAGATAAATGCAGGATTTTAAATGAGGAGAACACCAAGAGCTCCCAGTGTGCCAGCTCCAGTGTTGGGGATAATCTGTATTTTGTCCTGGGGTAAAGCATATAGCAAGGACTCAATCTCTCCCAGTTTCACAGCAACTTTCTGGGATAGCAGTTTAACCCATGACTGCCCCTGGGAGGGGGCGCCCAGCTTGCCTGCTGGAAGGTCTCTTCCTGGCCCAGTCTCTCAGGGACCCAGGGTTTCTCCACCCCCTACTCCAGGTCTCTGCCCAACACTTGGCTGGCAGTACCTGCTTCCCTCTTCTCTCCTGCAGGATGGGCTCCTGATCCTGTTCCATCTGGCTTCATGCCGTGTAGATCTCCCCACACACAGCCTTTCTCTATAGCCCTTGCTCTCTACTACTGCCATCCAGAGATTTACACATCTCAGAGTGATAATGGTAAGAGGCAAGCATAACACAGAGATCAAGAAAATAGGCTCTAGCCCTGATTGGTATGGCTCAGTTGGTTGGGCATCATCCTGCAAAGAGAAAGGTTGCCGGTTCAATTCCCAGCCAGGGTACGTTCCTGAGTTGTGGGTTTGATCCCCAGGCAACCGCTTGATGTATTTTTCTCTCTCACATCGATGTTTCCCTTTTTCCCTCCTTTCCCCTCTCTCTAAAAATAAATAAATAAAATCTTTTTGTTTTAAAGAAAAGAAAACAGGCTCTAGAGCTATGTTCCAAGTTTGAATCCTAGGCATACCACTTCTGGTGTGACCTTGGGCAAGTTATTCAACCTCTCTGAGCTTCCGTGTGCTCATCAGTAAAATGAGGATAATCATAGTACATGTTTCCTAGGGTTTCTCTGAGAACTAAAGTAATTAATGCATGTAAAGCACTTAAAACAGTGTCTCACATGTAGTAAGAATTTAATAAATGTTAGTTATTACTTATTCCTACCTTTCTCCTCCCCTTTCCAATTTTGGCTATTCCTGCTGCCCATTCTCACCTTCACTACCACTTTTCTAAGGAAGATAAAGGAGACTCTTCCTCCGATTCCTGGGCTTATTCTGCAGATTTAAGTATTTATAGGGTAAAACTGGAGAAGTGGGAAAGGAAGGTTTACACTGTAGAGAAGAAAAATGACTAACGAGAGACAAAAATAAACAGATGCAAGATGACCTGGAGAAGGGCAAGGCAGTCAAGAGCTGCTTGGGTCCCCTTTTAGGAAGGCACTTCAGTGGTTAGCTAGATAGCAGCCTTCACACTGCTGCCACTCCCCTATACGGCATCTGAAAGTATGTGGGGACATTTTTCAGTTGTCACAATGCCTGGGGGTCCTTCTGGCATTCAGTGCTTAGGCGTAAAAGATGCTAAACATCTTGTGAGGTCTGAAGGAACGTGGAGTATGACAGTAATATGGAAAGAGGTGGGTTGCGGTCTTTGAACTAGAATCTCCTGGACACTTTCAGAGAATTATTAATAAATTTGAGAACTGCTTTTAAAGACTTTGCTTTCTGGATGATATTCCCTTCCACTCAATACTGGGCAGAGTGGATTTTGTTTCTGAACAAATACGTAAATTTCCTGTCCACAGGTCCTGCTCTTTGAGTATCTGAGCAGCTGCCTAAGGTGCCTGCCTCCCTCCCAACTGCCACACTTGCTTGCTGCCTACCAAGTTTCTTGGAGAACTTCTCTTTCATGTGGGGAACGATGAAAAAGAGGCTGTGTAGAATTGAGAGGAAAAGTTCCATCAAGGGTGGGTGAGTGGCCTGCTCCAAGTGCCTCTGCAAAGAACCACGGAGGAGAGCACAGTCCATCAGGAATGAGCCTCTGAAAACAGGGTCAGAGAACAGGTGATCTGTGAACAGGGTCATGAGACAGCCTGATGTAGGAGACAGAGCTCTGGATTAACAGTAGAGAAACCTGGGTTCTAGCTTAAGCTCTGCACAAGGTCACTATGTGTCCTTGGGTTATTCTCCACCCTCCTCCCCCCACCCACCCACCCCATCACTCTTCTCAGTGTCTCGTTTCCCTAGCTGTAAAGATCTGGGACCTCAGAGACATGGTTCTTAAAGATATTGTCCCTTTGGTTTTTAACCAGGTTTTTCTTTTAAACTTAGAAAACAAACAATGTGTATAACACAGAAAAGTAGAAAGCAATAATAACAATTCTGTGATCTGGTTCTAGATCTTGCTCTAACACTTTAGAAGTCTAGGAGGAAGGCAAAGCAGATAAGGATATCAACATGAATTGCCCAAGTGTTACTGCCTGGGTGTGCCAGTCAGGGCCGCAACTCATGGCTCCTGACGGTCACCAGCCTGCAGACCTGGCACCCTGGCTCACATCCTCTTCAAGGAAAAGAGGTTCTCTGCTGTCAGAACCAGAGGATGCCTCCCTGCTGCCACCTACTGTTCCCAGGTGGCCATCCCAACTAACAGGGTCTCTTCAAAGGCTCACACATGTCCAAACCTCAAACAGGACAGGATTCATTCACTCAGTGTCAGCTGGACAGTCAACAGCTCTGGGCCCAGATCTTCCTAACATCTCCATCTTAAGTCAGCTTAAACTGAAGCTCTTCCAGAGTGGCCATCTCTCATTTTACAGAACACATATATGTGCTTCTTAATTAGTCGGGTCATAGACATTCACTGCTGCTCTTTACTATGCACAAGGGTACATGGGTTCAAATCTCAGTACCGTCATGCACTTGCCTTATAATCATAGGAAATGACAATATCATTTTTAAATTGGGGAAATTATAGCATCCATCTCACAGGGTCACTAGGGTGATCAAATTAGGTAATGACTATAAACATTACCTACTTTTTCCCAAGTGGCATCTATTGGTGTTACAATGAAACACTATATTTTTAGAGCCAAAGGAAAAGTGACTGCAAGAACAACCTCGCCGAGAACCTCAGAAGGGCCAGTTGAGTAGTCACTGCCTTGCATGTCTAGGCCCAGCTCACTCTCACATTCTTCTCTTCTGCAAGCTTAATTCTGTCCATGGCTCAGGGGAACCCACCATCACCATGGGGATACAAAAGGAGTCACAGGCACTGAGAAGAAATTCTGAGAAGGCCTCCAAGGTGTCTTCCTTCTCGGCACTGGGAGCTGTGAATGGGTTCTCCTGGGCCGAAGGGTCGCTCTGGAATTCCACGGCCAACCTGAGAAATCAATGTGTGAGTACATCCACTGCCTCCTGTGGAACATGAAGGTTAGAAGCGTCCTCCTAGAGGATGCTTGAGCTCAGGATCCAGGGAAAGTATCCCTACCAGCAGATCTGGAGAAAATTCAAGAGGCCTCAATGAAGGAGGTCCTGGTCCTTGGCTGCATCTCTGGTTTCATGCTCCCCACCCCATCTCTCATAATATATGACTCTTCCACCCTACAACAGGTACTTCCCTGGACATTCCATCCCATCTGCTGTTCCACAACTCTTTGCCTTTACATACATTGCTCTCTCTACCTGGAATGCCTTCCAGGGATCTGTGACAACAATGAATTTCACGTATATACACAAAATGGTCTCTTCCCCAAGACTGTGAGCAACTAGTAGAGCTAGCCTGACTCATCTTTCTACTTCCACTATCTAGCACCAAGCCTCAGACATAGTGGATATAAAAAAACATTATAAATGTGAACTGAATTAATCCAACAAGTATTCAGTGAACACCTACAGGGCTAGGTTATTTGGGGAGAGGAACAAGCTGAATGAGACACAACCTCATAACACAGCAACACAAACTTCACCAGAGCGGATCTCCAGAAACCCCTACTCTAGCTACATGTCCTCAGATCTCCACACGCTCCCTCCACACTCACCCCCAGCCCCACCCCAGCCAAAGTCCTCTCACTATGCAGCAAAGCATCAGAAATCAAGTGTTGCATCTAGAGCTTTATCCTTTGTCTGATTCCCTTCCAAGCCCATTCTCCGTACTACTATTCAGACCACAGAGGGCACCTCACCTGCAGGCATTTCTGAATCCCTCCAGAGTGCTCAGGAGAAACTTTCCCTTTTGAAGAATGGCCTTCTCCAAATCTCTAGTGGAGGCGTGCCCCTGAGGTGAGAAGGGAACTTGTTGGTCAAGAGTTACTCTGTGTCCCAGTCTGTGCATGGAGGACCTCAGATCTCTCCCTCTCACGCCTGGCTTCCCCACACACCTAACATTTTCCACGGGATCTTGGTTATATCCTCACAAATCCAGCCATCTAATAAGTCCTTTAAAAAATGGTAGAAGGGGAACCTCAACCATCTGTTTCCCTGTGAACCACAGGACTAGCTCTTCTTCTATTATATGCAGAAAGCTGCCATGGGCTGGTGGCATCGGCCTAACTGGCTGTAATGCCCACATTAGTTGCTTCAAAACACACAAAAATCTCTGCCCCATCAGGTGTGAAGAACGTAATTTCCAAAGTTAATCCTCAAAGGCATAATCATCATTCGCATTAACAGTACCTTTTCTGAAATTTTAAGACCATGGACATTTAAAAGTCCACAATTCGCCCTTGCTGGTATGGCTCAGAGGACTGAGCACCGACCTGCAGACCTCACTGGATCAACTTCCAGTCAGGGCACATGCCTGGGTTCTGGGCCAGGCTAGAGGCAGCTGGTCGATGTTTCTCTCCTTTTCTTTCTCCCTCCCATACCCTCTCCCTAAAAATAAATCAATAAAATCTTTTTTTTTAAAGCCAACAATTCAACATATTGCAGATTGGTCAGATTCTTTCTAAGATTCTAGCAAATCCAGTCTCAAATAATTTTGGAAGCACGTTTATCATACCTACTTGAATAATATAAAAGATAAAGCATGTAGTAGGCTTGGGCACAAACACCCTGGGATTTACCATCCAAAATCAGGTATTTACTAGTTTTGAACTTTAGAGAAAAGTTATTTAACCCTGTAGCTTCAGTTTCCCAATCTGTAAAAATAAAAATAGCAATTATTAAGCCTCACAGCTCTGTAGTCAGGGAAAAAAAATAACATATTGTAGGTATCTGGCCATGAGAAAAAGTTATGAAGTGGCATTCAAAGGTAAGGCAATTAAAAACACAGTACAGCGTGGCATCCAGACCGCAGTGCACTGACCAGGGACCGCCTGCTCAGCGGGGTCCGGGAGAAATCAGCACACCGGTTCAGCATGACTTCAAGCAAGGCCCGCAGTTCCCTGTACTGCACGGGTGGAGCGCTCTGATGGTCCTTCCTGCACCCAGAGAGACAAAGGCAGGCTTAGGGCAACGTAAAGGTACTCCAAGATATCCTCAGGTTCTTGGGCACTGGGGGACAATGGGGCCAATCAGAGCACAGGCCCAGGATCTGCTCTAATAAAGTCCCTGCCCCGGCACTTACCTAGCCACATGACTTTGTGCACATCCCTCATCCCCTCTGACCCTCCGTTTCCTCTTCTATTAACTGAGAGTTGTAGCACTCTCCTCACAGAATTATTGTGTAATAAAATCAAATCAGATAATGTATGCCAACCACTTAGCAGCATGCTTAGGAGACAGTAAGTCCTTATTACTGACAGCTGTATGATTATTGTTACTAAGGACACTGTGGGTTTTCTCACTGAGAACGGCCTGCTGGTGAAAGTATGGTCTAGAGCTGAAAGTGCACCAAGAGACACATAGGGCCTCTGTTCTCAAATTCATGATAAGCTCTTAGTGGGGAAGAAGGATCAGATTTGTCCTCTGTTATCTTGATGAGAAAAACTGGATCAATATGTAAATGTTATCAGGACCTAGATTTTATTTCAGCACAAGAAAGAATTTTCTAAGGGTCACAACTCTGTAGAGGTAGAGGGGACTATCTCGGGAGAAGTGAGCTCCCTATTCTTGGAGATTATAAGCAGAGACTGAGAACTACTTTTGGAGAGTCAATCATTGTGAGTGTGGGGTAAATGTGAAAAGTAACACGTAGGATCTATTTGAACCCTCATATTCTATAGACTCAGGGACGGCAAGGCTCATTGACTAATCCAAGCATGAGCCCCAGGAAGACAAGGACCAGTTCCATCTTTTCACTTTACCTAAACACAGCTAGATGCATTGTAAATTGATGATAAATAAAAAAGATGTTAAATGAATGAATGCGTACTTCAGAGGGTATAAGGTAGCAGTAATGGTTTCCTAGGAATGCTATAATAAATTATCACCAACTGTGTGGCTTAAAATAACAGAAATGTGTTCTCCCATTGTTCTGGGGGATACAAGTTTTGAAATCAAGGGGCTGGCTCCCTGTAAAGGCTCTAGGAAGAATCCTGCCTTGCCTCAGCTCCTGGTGGTTGCCAGTAGTCCCTGTCGTTGGTTAATAGCTGCATTGTTCCAATTTCTGCCTCTGTCTTCACATGGCCATCTTCCCTGTGTGTGTCTGTCACCAGTCATTGGATTTAGGAGCCCACACTGTATGACCTCATCTTAATTCATTTTAGAGGGATGCTATTCAACCCAGTGTAGTAGCTAAGAAGAAACCTATGATAACCCTCATCACCTGGCCTTTTTTGAACACTGAGAGTAATCTGTTGAGGCTTCTAACAGGCAGTCTATGGTTGAGGCTTGATTTCCCCTCTCCTTTTTCATTTCCGGAAGTTCTAAGTTTCTATCCTACACTGACTGTGAAGCCCTGGTTCCACCATCTTTAAATTCTTTTCAGCAATTTTCACTCCTTTTTCCTTGTTCCAGTTGTGCTTCCCAGAGACCCAATGAACCACTCCACTTCAGGGGGACCGCCTCAGTAAACACCCTGAGAAATTAAAGTCAAAAGTAATGTAGTCCAAGGAGTAATAACAAGTCCCCTACCCATTACTCTCCACTTTTCTGACTCAACTGGCTTTTTGGTTCTTCATGTGTAACTCCCCTTCACACAACCTGCTGGCCACACTGGCTGCTATACTCTCAGTAACCCCTAAGCTTTCCCACAGACACGTTCTGGCTAACCCTGGTCCTTCCACAGATCTTACCTCTCTCATCCCTCATAGCTCAGCTCAAATACCACCTCTTGTCTGAAAGGTGCTACGGGCTCCCTAACAACCTCCTGGGAGACTTCCAGCCCCGCGCGGGCACCTCTGACGGACACTGCTCTTGCTCTGTGGCTTTGTTACCCTCCCTGTTGGTTTACACATCCCACTCTCACTGGGACTCATGCTCCAGGTTTAGGGATTCAAATCTAGAAAAGGACTTGAAAAAACACAATAAAAAACAAACTATTAAAAAAAACAAGTCTAGGAAAGGACAAAAGGGGAAAAGAGACAGATGGCAGTCATTGGAATGTAAAGGTTATTTTTTTGTTTTAATTTTTAGAAGGAACCTAGAGTCAAATCACAAAGCTATAGTCAAAGAAGAGGCTATAAATATTAACAATCTTTACAATGTCAAGTTAAAGGTACAGCTGACACTGAGAGGAGAAGGTAGGGAGGAAAAAGGAGAGGACAAGCTGGAGTACTAATTACTCAGCCAACCAAGTGGGGAGTCGAGAAATATTGCTTCAAGTTGAAGGAACAAACAACACAAGTTTTAACTGTATTATGTAAAGGTTTTTAACTATATTATGTAAAGGTTTGTTTGAAGACATAAAATACTAACTAGCAAAAATTCTAAGGAAATGTAGAGAAGACAAAATAATGTAAGCTAAATCTCAGTCTTTCTTACTGGCAAATCAATAAGTAAAGTCCTAAACTGACAAATAAACAGCACTATAAGAATATTATTAAGATTTAGATTATTAACCACCAGAGCTAAAACCAAAATGAGTTAAAATTAGTTCCCTTTAGGAAGTGAGAACAGGGGACTAATTTAAACCTTCTGTATATTTTATTTTTTCATTAAATCATTTTTTATTGTTATTCAATTACAGTTGCCCCAATTGTTCCCCTTTTGCCCTTCTCCGCCCATCCCATCCCCCACTCCCAGAGTCAGTTCTCATGCTGCTGTCCAAGCCCACAAGTCACTCATTCATGTTCTTTGTCTAGTCCCTTCCCCTTCTTTCCACCATTGTCCTCCTCCCTCCTCCCCTCTGGTCACTTTCAGTCTGTCCCATGTTTCCTGTCTATGGTCCTATATTGTTCGTTAGTTTATTTTATTCATTAGATTCCTCTTACAGGTGAGTTTTAATATAATAGTTTGTTCGATTTTTCAAAGTGAAAATATGGAGCCCTGGCTGGTGTAGCTCAGTGGATTGAGCACTGGCCCGTGAAGCAAAGGGTCACAGGTTCGATTCCCAGTCAGGCCACATGCCTGGGTTGCAGCCCAGGTCCCCAGTAGGGGGCATACAAGAAGCAACCACACACTGATGTTTCTCTCCCTTTTTCCTTCCCTTCCCCTTTCTCTAAAAATAAATAAATAAAATCTTAAAAAAAATTTTTTTAAGTGCAAACATGGAAACAAAATAAAAGTTACTATATGAATAAATACTGCTTTCCTCCATTATTTTTTTTCCAAGATATCAAAGTCCATTGATATGAATAATAGGCAATCTTTTTTTTCATCTTGGCAACATTTTGTCAGATATCACAGAATTCTCAGCGGCAGTGGTTTCCCGTAGCTAGTGGTATCCAGCCAGTGAGTTCTTCTGGCTTACTGGCCAAAACTGTCCAGAAAGATGGGAATAATTTCCCATCTTGACCCTAGGTTCTCTTAGTCTCACCATCCACTTTAACACCCTTCATTCTATACTGATTACCTATTAGTAGCAAGGCAAATACATAGCAGGAAAAAACTCACATGGCCCTGATCTCTTAAAGATTGTGTTAGAGTAGCGTGGGGTGGAGGGACAAAAAATCAAATGAATAAGCAAGAACTACCAAATGTTTGGTAGGTGCTATAACAGCCTAACTAGTCAGTTAGGGAAGGAAGGATGCTCTGAATGAGTCTTGAATGACAGAAAGAAGTCAATCATGCGAAGATTTAAGGGAAGAGTATTTTAGGCAGAAGGAACAATCGGTCAAAAGGAAGTGGGTGCAGGGAAAGAAGTCTCGACTAAAACAAAAGACTGAGATTTTTTTTTTAAATTACTGGTATATCCATGAAATAAAAGCAGAATAAAAGTGCTATTTAAAACATTCAGAGAATTGAAAAGAACTCTTCCAAATTAAAAATATGAAAGCAGAATACTCAGTTTTCCGGGTCTCTCCCATGTATACAAGAGGTATGTATGTTTCTAAACTTTGTTTTTCTCCTGCTAAGCCATCTCATGTCAATTGATTAGACCAGCAAAAAAAACCCTAAAAACTGTGAAAGGTAGAATAAGATTTTTCTTCTGAACAGTTTTGGCCAGCAAGCCAGAAGAACTCACTGGCTGGGATACCGTTAGCTACCAAGAACTGCTGCAGCTGAGAATTCTGTGATGTCTGACAAAATGTTTCCAAGAGGGAAAAAAGTCTGACTGTTATTCACATCAGTGGACTTTGACAGAAAGAGATGGGTGCATCTCTGGAGTTAGTCGTTACTGCGTTCAACAGGTTTGGAGAACATTGATTAAGGGAGCGTTTTCCTGACTGATGAAAAACAGCACAGTCATTCTCACCTGCCCCGCTAGAATGTTATGCAGTGTATTGTGTAGCATGCAGTGTATTGTGAAGTGCAGAATAAAAATTTTAAAGTAAAAATTTAAAAAAATATGAAAGCAGAAATAAAACACTCAATAGCAGAACTGAAACATAAAGTCAAGAAAATCTCCCAGAAACCAGTGCATAATGACAAAAAGATGAAAAGCTGTCATAGAACAGAGAACATTAGATGAACCATCCAGGATGTCCAACATCTGAATGGCAGTTCCAAAAAGAGAGAATAAGAGTTTAAGGAAGAAAAAAAATCAAGAAAATTTCCGTGACGAGTAGCCCCTGGCAGCTGCCCTGGCCTTGCCCCAGCACTCAGGTACATGCAGAGGTAGAAAGCTCAGCCTGCCTGGGCCTCTCACCTTAGAAAGGCAGAAGTAGCCTTCACTGCCTCAGTGGCCACCTCCAGCACGGGGCTACTCACTGCCTCTTGGAGGGCACGGCCAGCATCTCGGCACATGGCTGAGCTTGTGAACAGCTTGATCTCCTCTGGCTGCCTGAGAAACAGTAAAAGAACAAGTGAGTGAGCTGTCACTCACCCCCCCGGGAATCAATACTTCACTTCTTCCCTTCTCCAACCTGGCCCCGACGGGCCTGATGCGCTACTGCTCCGCTCACCGAGTCAGGATCTCCGCAAAGAGCAGCACGCCCTGCTTGTGCAGCTCTGTGTTGTTCATCCTCAGGCTTCCCTGTAGGCTCCTCACCACCGACTCGATCCCTACCTCAAAATAACACAGCAGAGGCAGGGGTCGGTGCTTAGTAGCTCCTTCACTGCCTGCCCGGGAGAGGTGAGAGGCTCTGCACAGTGCATGTTTGCTAGCAGCCCCTCATGGGGGGGCCCTGGCAAGGTTGGGCTGATGGAACAAGACCATGAGGTCTTGAGGGCAGGCCCTTATCAGACTTATTCCTGTCTTCCTGAAACCCAGCACAAACCAGAGCACAGGCCCTGGCACTCGAAGTATTTAATGAATGCCTACTGACTGAACTGCACCTTCTCCACTAGACATTCCTATTCCTCCTTGAAGAATCACATTGGACTCCACTTCTCCAGGAAGCCTTCCCTGATCCACTCGGGCAGAGCTGTGGACCTTCCTTGAGCTCCCGCACCTCCTGTTCTTTCCTCTAGCAGAGCCCCAATGAGTTCCTTTATATTTCTCTCCCTTTCCAGAGGGCAGGGACCACATTATATGTATCTCTAAATATCCAGGTCTCAGCCTGCTGCCTGGCACAGAACAGGGACACAGAATAAAAATGAATGACTGAATGTACTCAGACTAAAAATCCATATGTGATATGAAAAGTCCCTGACAAGTGCTTCCTTACTTCACCAGGAAGGAAGAGAAGGAACAGTTTCAAGAAATTTTAAAAGAATGAATCAGCAAAACTTAGGGACTCACTAAGATGGACAGATAGCTGGAGCACAGAAAAGGACTGAATCCAAGGTTGACTAAAGTTGTTCTTAAGGTGCAATAGGAATTTATTTAGTGGCTAACAGGAGTGTCCTTCTCTTGAGATATATAGATACACACACCCTTCTGCTAATCAGTGAGAAGCAGAACTGTTTCCATGTGGATGGATCTGGTAATGAGTTTGGTCTGATGGAAATGATCAGAACCAGCACGTCCATCCAAAATGCAGGTTAGCCCCTCATCACTGCTGTGGCTACCCAACTTCAAAGTGCTGTCCACCCAACCCAGAGCTAGTATATGACCTCACTACCAACCGTACACCGTGTGGCACTTGGAAAACAAGAGTGGTTCCTCTGCCAGAAGCATCAAGCAGTTGTAGCTGGACCAGATAAGCACTTCACTGGAAGAGGAAAGATGCTCAAAGAGGAACTCTGGCCAAGGAGAGGGAAAGAAAACAATAAACAACAACTATGTAATCATGATCCCTTAACTAATGGGGCCTTGGATTTATTCAGCATCTCACATCTGTTATTTCATCTCTTCACATACCCTCTCCATGAGACATGATCATTAATTCACAGGCAAACCTGAAAGATGCCCTCAGGGTTACGGTCTAACCTCACCTCATTAACAGATGGAGAAACTGAGACCCGGGGAGAGGTATTGTTAGTGGTAGAGATGGGGCTAGAGCTCAGATCCCCTAATTCTCAGGATGGGCAAGCAGCATGATGCAGAGAAAAGTTGTTAAAACCAGAGACGCTTGATTTTACCAGCCTTGTTGATTTAAAGCAGCTACTTCCCTTCTTTGACCCTCAATTTCTTTATCCATAAAATAGAAAAGATAAGAACCTAAATGTGGCGACATTTACAAGGCACCTTAGGGAATAGTTCCTGGCTCATAACAAGCCCTTGAGAAATATTAATTCCCTTTGCCTCCCTGGTCTGTGGATCTTTCCCCAACCTCACACTAGGTGTTTATCCCTATCTAGTCAAACAAATGACAAAGATCAGTAACAGATTTCTCAAAGTCATATAAGAATCTGTAGCTAGAGAACTCAGACGTCAGGAGGCCTACTTTCTAGAATCTGTCATGTACAACTGAACCTGCCACCAACCCCTCCCTCCAGTACGCGTTATCACAGAACCCCAGTGAGATTGCTGCTACTCCTGTGACTCCAGGGTCTTTGGAGGAAAAAGTTAGAAGGGGCCCCTACCTGGGATGTCAGCATGAACAAAGGCTGGAGCATGTTTCGCTGGGGAGTGGACCAGCACCGCAGTTATACAGTGGGCGCTGGCCACCTGCAGGGTCTCATCTCTGGAGAGGAGGAGCTGGAGAAACAGGAAGCAGAAGGTGCGGCAGTCATCCCGCTGACAGGGCCAGAGGGAAGCAGCCTGGGTGCCTCGGGGCAGGAGCCTAATTATCTCCTAACCCCTCCTGCTGTACCAGTCACCAGCCCTGAGGATGGGGCTCAGGGAAGGCAGTTATGGGTTATGGAAAGGAGTCTATGAATAGCAGCAGGTGAGAATTAGTACAAAAGAACACAATGGTACTCAAAGACCATTAAAACCATCACCAAGAAGGGCTCAGGCCTTCATTGACAAAAGTCCTTTCACAGCCCTCACCTGGTTTTGATGTTTGCAACAAGCCTGGGACATAACAAGGGAAGCTTCCATTATGGGCCTCACTGAACAGAGTGTGCAGAAGAGTCAGCATGGCGGCCTGAGATTGTTATCCTCACAAAGGCCTGCCTGCGAGAATGACCACTGACTGGGTTTGGGAAGTTGGACTTTGGGACAGTTCCCATCATTCCCAGAATTCGTAAGAGTGGCTTACTGTGACTAAACAATTTGTATAAACAGTATCATTGATGCCGAACACTGGCTTTCTCTCTGGAGTCTGGAGTACGCATGAGGCAGAGTGCCTATCAGACCAGCCAGCGCCCGGTACAAACCCTCAGCACCATGACTCTGATGAGCTTCCCTGCTGGACATTTCACAGTTGTCGCAGTTTATTGCCGGAGGAATAAAGTGCATCCTGTATGACTCTACTGGGACAGCACTCTCGGGAGCTGTGCCTTGTTTCTGCCCCTCCCCCTGTACTTCACCCCTTACCCCTTTTCCCTTTGCTAATTTTGCTTTGTCCTTTTTTGTTTTTTAATATTTTTATTTATTGATTTGAGAGAGAGACATCAATTTGTTGATCCTCTTATTTATGCATTCATTCACTGGTTGATTCTTGTATGTGCCCTGACAGGGGATCGAACCCACAACCTTGGTGTATAGGGATGATGCTCTAACCAACTGAGCTTTCCAGCCAGGGTCCTTTGCATTCTTTCACATAATAAATCATAGCTGTGAGTATGACTCTACACTAAGTCCTGGGAGTCCTCCTAGTAAATCATTGAACCTGGGGGGTAGTCTTGGGGACCCTCAACATTGAGGTTAAGTTACTTACTCCAGGCCTCACTTTGCTAATAAGTGACAAAGCTAAGGCAGAAACTCAGGCAAGCCATGTCCAAATCTAGTTTTCCCACAACTGAGATGCCTCCCACATCAAAATTTTATATGAGGTTACTCCTCTACTCAAACATTTCAGTGAATTTCCATTGTATAACATCCAAACCCCTACTGGACACCACAGCTTTTAGGAGACCCTATATCACAGATTTTAAGTGTAGTAGAAACTGGCCTTCCAGGGGAAAATAATGAGTAAAACATATATAATAAGACAAAGGTTTTAGAGCTTCAAAAGAAAAGGGCAAAGTCACACTTATGTCTGTTGGAGAGGCATCTGAGGACTGCATGCTTAAGCCCATCTCAGTCATGTTAGACTTAAAAATAGACACATAAAAGGCCTTTCTGTTAGCATGCAAAGGAGTTTCTAGATATTAATCTCTATCTTGTTCTTTTATATAGAAAAAGACATGTATTTTTTTAAGATGCTACTAATATAAACCATAGATAAACCATTATTTGATGTACTACTAAGAAAGAAAAAGAGCTATAATTAACTATGACACACCATTAATGGTAAAATGTCTCCCAACTTCAGAGCTGTTAAAATGTGGGGAAAAAAAAATGTGTCTTACAAAAATGGTGTTTAACCATTAAACGATGATTCTTGATTTAAAATGCATAGTCCTTTTAAGTCGTATTAGGAAAAAAACACTCTAACCCTACATTTTCATCATAAACAAAATTAATTATAAAAATGTTTTTCCAAATCCTCACCCAAGGATATGTTTTTTTATTGATTTTAGAGAGAGGAAAGGAGAGAGAAACATCAATCAGTTGCCCCCAATATGTACCCCAACCGAGGATTGAACTCACAACCTAGGTATGTGATCTGACCAGGGCTCAAACCCACAACCTTTTGGTGTACAGGATGCTGCTCCAACCAACTGAGCCACCTGGCTAGGGCTAAAAATCTATCATTAAAAAAATTCTAATAACTTATCATGACCTATCAGGACTTGCATGACTTTCCCTGCTTGATCTCTAGCCTCATCTTGGGCCACTTCATCACCCACCCATCCCACCCCACTGGCCTCCATCTGTTTCTGGATCACATCAAGCATTTCCCTTCCTCTGACTTTTACTTGCTGTTCCCTCTACCTGAAATGCTTTTCTGCCTGCTCTTCATCTCACTAGCTTGCTTGCTTACTTTATTTATTTATTTTCAACTTCATTAGGATATAATTGATCACTGGCTTATGTTCATTCAAGTGTCAGCTCAAATGTCAGCCCTTCAGAGAGGCCCTGCCTGACCACTCAACCTGTAGGTGGCATTTTCTGTTCCTATCTCATCCCTCTTTTTTTATAGCACTTATCACAATCTACAGTTACTTTGCTTGTTCATTTACTTATTATCTGCCTTTCCCACTAGTTTGTGAATAGGCAAGAAACTCATTTACTTACATACCATGATATTCCCAGTGCCTAACCCAGTGACCGACATCGCATTAGTGCTCACTATGTATTTGACTAAATGAATGAATCAACGTTGCAACAGCAGGAACACAAACATTGACAATGTGTTCCCAGGGACTTGAAGTTTGAGAGAATAAGCTGATTATCAGCCCAAAGCAGGACTAGCCAGCATGAGACTCTGACAAAAGATGCCGGAATGGAGGTATAAGGGTACATGTCGATCTTACCTTTATTTAAAATTCTGACATTTTGTACATCATGAATTTTTTACACTGACTTTGATCTTTTAGAATATTGCATTAAAATGTTATTTATCTTGATTGCTGAATTTTTTATCACCCCCTTAAAATTTGCACCTAAGGCAAGTGTCTCACTCACCTCACCCTAGCCCCAATCTTGTTGGCTGCCGTAGT
This sequence comes from Macrotus californicus, assembly GCA_007922815.1. NCBI lineage: Eukaryota > Metazoa > Chordata > Mammalia > Chiroptera > Phyllostomidae > Macrotus > Macrotus californicus. The sequence goes on along the minus strand of VMDR010000428.1, from coordinate 26,213 downwards.
AAAATAAAATAATGATCATCCAAAATGGCCTATGAAAGAACAGCCTCCACATACAGACAGAGGATGGGGCCTCTAACCCAAAACTCCCGTCTCTACAAAGTTCTTGCCCCCCTAGGAAAGTGCTTTCTAATCTCTGTCCCTGCCACCATCACCATGCTGCGTTGGCGCACTCTAAGGACAGAAGACTTTGTGCCCCTGCTGAGCCCATGGTCAAGTGTTCTAACCAGATGTTACCATGAACTCCAGGATGGCAACAGTGAAATGAACACAGAAAAGAACCTGGTATGAGATTTTTTTTTTTTTTTTTTGGTTCAAAGACACAGGACTTGATCTTCAGATTACACAGGCCCTGTGTGGACCATTCTTAGAGCGACCCCAGGGAAACGAGGAGGAGCAGTTTGCTCTGGCTTTTTAACACACAACTCACCTACCCCCAACTATCCCTTTCCCACTTCTGACCAGCGCTCCTTCTCCTTCCTGCAGGAGTCCCGCTGTCTGGCCAATCAGTGGTGTTCCTGTCAGCAGATAGGGATTGTAGCTCTGCCAAGCCCTGTGCTGAGCACCTCACAGAGAGACAGCCAAACTGAGTTCCCACCCTGAAGAAGATCCCAGTTGGGCAACCACGATATGGTGAGGTAAGCACTGTGACAGAGAGGCACATTCTACCTAAAGAAGCCAGGGTTACAGGGGAGCCCTACAAGCCTTGATGGCTGGATCAGAGGTCAACAAAGGAAAGAGAAAGGCTTGAAAGGCAAAGTGGAAGAGCATCTGCACAGCTAGACAGGATGCCCTAGCATGTGCAGGGCCAGGGAGAGGCTGCATATGGCTGGAGCACAGGGTTGTAGAGTGGAAGAAATTGGTAGGAAGGGCTGAAGGGACAAACAGGGTCCAGAGAAAGAGGGCTCTAGGTACCATGTGGAGAAGCTTGAGCTGCATCCCTAAAACAACTGAGGTAGCTTTGTTTCTATTGTGGCATGTATACTTCATTCCCAGGCAGTCCGGATGTGAAGGGGAAGATGCAATATAAGGATTCACAACTGAAAAACAAACCATACTCTGAGTCTTCTAACAGCATGTTGTTTGGCTAGTAAGAAAATTCTTTGTAAGTCCTAGACAGAAAGAGTGGTGTATGAGGAGAGGCCTTGTTACTGAACCTAGAGACAAGGGATCACAAGACAAGGACCTTTTTGAGCACCAAAGGCAGTGAGGTCTCCCCTGGTGGCCCCTCACCACCGTCGGTACGTTCCGCCAGTGCTGACTTGTTCATGATCATGGACACAAAGAGATCATACTTCAGCAGCTGCCTCAGCAAACCTAGAAAACAAAGGAGTTGGGAAGTCAGGCAAGAGGAGCACAGGCACCAGAAAACATCTTAGGTAGCTCCTCACAAATCCCCTAGAATCTTCTCTATGTCTCCAAAGGTATTCCTAAGTATTTTATTCTTTTTAATGCTGTTGTAAAAGGGATTGTTTTCTTAATTTCTTTTTCAGACAGGTTGTTGTTAGTACATGGAAACACAACTGATTTTGTATTCTGCAACTTGACCAAATTCATTTACTAGTTTAAGTTTTTTGGTGGAGTTATTAGGGTTTTCTATATATAAGAATTGTAGTACTACTTTAAATAGAATCACACCCTTTTCTGTGCAACCTCCATAACAGCACTTACCACACTGGACTCTAACTGTCCACCTCTGGACTTTGAGCTCCCTCAGAATAGAACTTGAGCTTGATCATTTTTATGACCCCAGAGCCCAGCACAGAGCCTAGTTCAGAATGAATGCTCACTGTGTGTGGCTGGACCGTTCATAACATAGCTTTTGGCCCAAACTGTGAAAAGAAACTATTGTCACCCACAAACTATGTGTTTCCCTGTAGCTCCTGCCTAAGGAGCCTCAAATAACACACAAAGCCACCTGGACATCACCCTGGAGGCCAGAGGGAGCCGTAGATGACTTTCCAAATAGGGAACGGACAGGGTGCAAGCCGTGCAGTGTGAAGACTAACTTGACAGCACCCGGATGCACCAGAATAGGCAGTGAAGCCTGAGGCAGAAAAACTGCTGTCCCACTTTCTTTCTTCTCTTCCAAAGGCAACATTCTTAAGATGTCACGCCAACTCTACACGTCTTTCACAGTCTATACATCTGATCTCCCAAACCCTTGGCTTGGTGAAGCAGTCCCTTCCCCACCATTAGAGAACCAGTATCTCAAGTCCTCAAGCAAAACCTCAACCCCTTTCTCTCTGTTTTCCCTGCAGTTTTGTGTTTTACCCAAGCAATTGATCTGTAGCTCCTTTGTCTGGGCACCATCCAGCGTAGAAAGGAAGAGAGGGCACAGCTTCTCCCGGAAATGGCCTGAAAGCATCTCAGCTGCCTTTGGTGAGGAGTACAGCTTTCCATAGAGGTAACAGACAGAAGCTTGCACCCCCTCATTGGGGTACACTAAGCCTCTCAACAGGTGCTCCGTCATGTCACCTGTCCAGAAAACAACCAAGGGGCCAGGGGAGCCGCACAATGTCAACCACTATATGAAATTACAAATACTGCCCTCAATGGGGTAGTAATGGTAATTCCCAATAATCCCCCACAATAAATGACTTCTGGGCATTTAATCAAAAGGGAAAACTAAGGTTTAGAGAAGTTAAATGATTTACCCTTGGATAAATCCCCTGAGATATTTATTTGCATTTACTGGCAGAAAGTATGCTTCTAATAATTCGGAATTAATTCCTCCTTCCACCCAAAAGGAAGATTCATACTAGGTACTTAATTAATTGTCTTAAAAATAGTGAACACAGAGAGCCAAGACCAGAGTCGAGAAGCACTTTTTCAAAGTGGCCAACATACAGCACATTTTGCAGATGGGGAAACCAAAGTTTAGAGAAGGAAAGTAATGAAGGTGTAATGGACCACCCAGACAGAAGTGTGACCAGAGCAGGTAGAGGCGAAAGGGAGCTCTTCCTCAGAGGTCACTCACAGTGCTCCATTACAAGCTTGTCTGCCAGAGCTGGGACGGCGTCCACCAACTTGCCGAGAAGGGTCAGCGTGGCCAGGCTGCCTCGCATGGAGGGCATGTTACAGAGCTACAGAAAGTGAACATACCCCACTCTATAAATCAGGGTCAGGATAAAGCTCCCACTGAAACTTACTTTGCCCTGTCCACACCAAAGCCTGAATGGTGCATGTCTCCCAGCACAGTCAGCGATCAGTCTCTTTAGCTAAGTGACTATCTCCCCTATTGGTCTGGGAAGCTCTAAGGGAAAGGGGCTGAATCAGATTCCTCTCAGAGTCCTCAGTACCTAGCTCAGTACGTTTGTTAAACTGAATTAAAAAACAAACTAAAGAACAACTTAGCATATTATGTCTCCTACAGAGCCAGAAACTGGGAAATTTAAGTTGGCAATGTCATAAAGACAAAATTCTGGCTCAGTGCAAAAAAAAATTATTGTTATTATCATTAGTATTAGCTACTACTATGGAACACTCTATATGCTGGGTACTTTACAGGGAGAGTCAACAGTAAATATTTCACCTTTTCTATTGACTAACTGTAGCACCTTAAGCAAGACTCTTAACTCCATCTGTGGGAGGTGACAATAGTACCAATTTAATTAGGGTTGTGGGGGGACTGAGTGGGACAGTGCATGTAAAGCACCTACGACAGTTCCTAGCACATAGAAGGTGCTCAGTGTTAAGTGGCATCATCACCTTAGGTAGTGATATATATAATTATAAATCCAATCTGATCTCTTAAACACATGCAGAGTAATTATAATGACACGATAACTTAATATAATTTATAATTAAATGTTGCTCTCGATGGTGTTAACATGAACACTTGTCTTCCTTCTGCAAAAACATAAAAAATAAAAAGTGATTCTGACCATTCCAAAATCTTAAACACAATGTAAAAGTTGCTGGTTTAATTGATATCTTTGATTATACTGGAGAAAGCAGGTTAAACATACCCACTCAACGCTCACCTTAAGTCATGATAAAAGCAAATGCCTTCAGTACAAAATACTGTATACAATTCAAACCAAGTAAAAATACTAAGCCAAGACATAGTGGAACATATTTCCTTGATAAATTCATCAAGGAAATCTGTATTGTATTTAGGAGAACATAGAGAATGGCCATGGGATGATTATGCCAGAAAGATGGGACTTCACCATACGGAGGTAGCATTTGGGAGACTGAAATGGGAAGGCAGGAAACTGCAAAGAGTATGGGAGCAGGAACAGAAGAACCAGGCCCTAGCTCTGGCTCTGCCACTGACCTCAGAAAATAAGTCCCTTTTCCTTTAAGGTTTTATTTATTAATTTTTAGAGAGAGGGAAGGGAAGGAGAAAAAGAGGCAGAGAACATCGATGGCAGAGAGAAACATCAATCAGCTCTGTCTCTCACATGTGCCCAGACAGAGGACCAAACTGCCACTCAGGCACGTACTTGACTGGGAATCAAACCGGAGACCCTTCGCTTTGCGGGACAGCACCCAACCAACTGAGCCACACTAGTCAGAGCTTTTCTCCGGATTTTAATCTCCCGTTAAATCTATCCAAAGAAGGGTGGGCCCAGCTGTGATACCTGAGGACCCAGGGGGTACTCAAGAAGTCACAGCTACTTACTGACCTCTTTGTGGCACTCATCCAGCAGGCAGTGAATGGTCTGCTCTAATTTCAGCTGAGTTGTAAGCTGGATAAGAACTGAACAGACACAGTAGCATTATCAATCCGAAGACAACCCAGAGTCCACCTTTTATAGCCCTTCTACTCAAAGTCACTTGCTCGTGTGTTAATTGGTACTAGTCTTTTCTGTCTCCCCCTCATTAAACCATGGGTACACATCCAAACAAAAATTTCTGGCCTCTTCATTTCTTTTATTTCAGTGGTTTACAACTAGACTGCTCATTAGAATCACCTAGGAAGTCTTTAGAAAAAATATTAATGTGCAAGGCCAATTTACATCAGACTCTCTAGAAAAAGAAACTAAGCATCTAGGTATTTTTAAAGTTCCCCAGGGGAGTCTATTGTGAAGCCAAGGCTGAAAACCACTATTTTTATATTATCTTTACTTTTTTTCCTTCCTCAGAATTCACTCCTTCATAGGCTAGAAAAGAGAATTATGAGTGAGTTTCTTTGCCAATAATTGCCAACAATATTATCTCTCAACCCCAAACTCACACTTCTGTACAATCATTTGTGATGCTTCTGCTGGTGTTTGGGGAGGAGTGGAGAAAAGGCTGGCTCTACAAATGAGAAAAAAGCTGTAAATAAAAGTCATCTGCTGCTGTGGGAAGGCTCTGCTACTTCCAGGGTAAAGAGGTGTTCTGGGGTACCATGGAACCAGGAAGAAAGCAGGAAGCAAACAGGAAACGGCGAGGAAGGAGCGAGTCCTCCTCCTCCCTCTAGTTTTGCAGTCTCCATCTAGGGCCCACCACCTCGGCAAAGTTCTTGGGGTCTGGTGAGTGGGCTCTGCAAGTTACGCTGGCACCAACCAGAAGTGAACGGCTTCAGGACTACAGCCCAGCTCAAGAGTGGCCTTGAGGAAAATGGTGAACTCTCCCCTCCCCTGCCCGCGGTCAGAACTTCAAGTGTCAGAAGTACATACAGATCATGTTAACTTATAGTCTGTTACAGCTGCTAGCAGTTACAGCCGCTAACTGAATGGTCATGGACCCAGCAGCGGCCAAGCAGCATCCTCTCCGCAGATGCTCGAGTTTCATATACGATGTCCTTCCTCCAAACTTGTAGTTTTAATAATTCCAACCTCTCCCTTTGTTTCCCAAGCGCTAGGAGTGGGAGCTGCTTTCGGAAACTGTTACCTCTGTGAACACTTGGTATTCTCTTTTTGTCTTCAGCTACCTAGCGAATAATTCTTTATATTAGAGTTTTTTTCTGTTCAAATCACTTATGTGGTTTGTTTCCTGACTAGACCCTAACTGACATGGCTCTTGCTTTCTGCAAGAACCCTCCCATCCCAGTGGTCTTGTCTTTCTTCTCCTTGAGCCTTTTATAGGTAAGCCTTCCACAGCTGACCACCGACCTATGTGCAGACAACTTCCAACCAACCAATATGAGTGCAATAAAAACAGAGTTTTGTACATCTCTGTAACAGCACTCAGCAGTTCTTGTTATTTAGTGGTCAACCTCTCCTCCACACTGCACTGTAGACTGTTAAAGGGAGGAATCATGTCTTATGCATCTATGTATCCCTAGTGTCTGATACAGTACTTGGCACTGAGTAGGTGCTCAAGAAAGAAATGCAGAATTAATAATTGACAACTAGTTGAGATTTCTTTATCTGTATCTCAAATAAAACATGCCATCAATGTTTCAAGTAACCAGACCTGCAAGTGGGGCTAACATCCCCAGCTTCAAGTGCTAAGTACGCACAGTTTCACCTTACCTTCAATACAGAGTTCTGCCATACTCCCATCTTCCACACTGCATAACAGTCCTTGGAGCAGAGGGAGGTAAGAGGGGGATAGTTAATAGTTAAAAGAAAAACAAACCCACAAAGCCACAATGTGAAGTCTAAGACTAAGCAGCTTTAAGCAATGTCCCAGCCATCCTCAGCACCAAACACCTAAATTTTCAACAACCCACTGTGGCTTCAAAAGAATTAAAACAGGCAGTGTGGCACAGCATAAAAATCATGTGCTCTGGAGTCTATAACGGACCTGGGGTGAAATTCCAATTCTGCCAGTTGTCAGCTATGACCTCTCTGAGCCTTAGGGGTCATTCTCTCTCCCTTAAAGCACTGTCTTGGCAGTTAAAAGCCTGAAAAGCCTCTAGCAAAGTACTCAGTATGAGTTAGCTTCCCTCTTCTCTAAAAGGGCTCCTTCCAAAGGACATGATAATTGTATTAAAAGAAGGGATATCTTGCTGCATCTCATTTTACACTTGAAGAAACTAAAGCACAAGAAGGTGAAGTAACTCAATCGGGGCCACAGCCAGGTCAGCAGACTCTAGTCTGGACCTTCTGATCTTGTTCAAAGACCGTATAAGTCTAGACTCTTTGAAAGTCTAGATCACACGTCTTCCATATTCCTCTTCACACTTTCACTAACCTCTTAGCTGTAATTACCATATAATGCATCATGTATCTTAGAAAGGTGACCTTTTCTTCACCATTATGACAAAACAATTTGCTAATAGGTTAAACTGTTACTTCGCAAAAAGTCTAAACTATCTTTCCAAGACCCCCAAACCAAATATACATGCTATAGCAAAATACATGCCAAGTTTCCCTTTGAATCTCACCAAAAAGCATGCTTATGAAGTGGATACAGACTCTCTGATCCTGACCCACCAGCTGCATGATCAGGGAGGCATGCCTCACGAGGACATCTCGGAAGCAGGACAGCACATGCTTCTTGCGCACCAACTTCGGGTATGTAAAGAAAAATAATCAGTAGCAACCAAGTCTCAGCCATCCTGAACCCAAACAATTGTAATTATACATACGATACATAACAATACAAATATAATTACAAGATGATACTGGATGGATCATCTAATTCATGGTAAGCTCATATTCTCTGAAGGGAATATGGAGAAGGAGATCATTTACACACCGGAGTCCTATGTCCAGACAGAGGGTTATGCATGTGCTAAGGTTCTTACTACCCTATATTTACATAGCACTTTACTGTTCACAGAGCACTCTTCTGTCTACTTGCTTATTTAAGCCTAACAAGTTGGTGAAGCAAGCAGAAACAAATTATCGTTATAGCCATTTTAGAGATAAGAAAACTGAGGTTCAGAGGCTTTCCCAAGGACTCAAATCTAAGTCTCCAACCAGATCGTGTCAAAGGTCAGAGCTCTTTCCACTTCAGCAGCCCAGGAGAGTGATACAGGGGGACCTTTCATGAACCTTAGAGGTAGGTGGAGAAAATACATCCTTCCTTTCAATGTAGGTATAAATCTTCACACTCATCTCACCTCCCTGAACAGGAAACTGGGTAGTACTTGTGCCAAGTGCCCAAGAAAGTAGCAAAAGTTGAGTCAAAAAACAGGCACAGAGGCTAGAACAGGAACATGGGAACAACTGACTACATCACCCCTTTCAACTGGTGAGAGGTGAAGCTAAGCAAAGTGTGTTCAATAAAAGCTGAGTCTCTTATTGCCCCTAACCTGTGCTACTGCAAATCCGTTCTCCTCCACCAATTCCTCCCACACAGTACATTAAGCTAGAGATCTAAATGAGTCACTCAAAAACATCTCAACGACTCCCCTTCACCCGACAACCTGATTAAGTCCAAGCCCCTGAGCTTGGATTCAAACTCTTCAAAGAACTGATCTCAACCTAGTTTTCCAATCTCAACTTTCCTTCAGAAACTAATTACTTCCCCAAACTCATCCTTGCTAATACCTACCTCCTAGGATAAGATCCCCCGCCACCTATTCTGGTCCAAATCTTACCCATCTTCTCAAGCCTAATTCAAATGCTCCCTCCTCTATAAAACCTCCTAATTTCCCTCCTTATCCCGCACAGCCCTTGACCAGCTCTGTCCATCCTCTAAGTTCCCAGTAATGTGTTCTCATTCTCTCCCCTACTTCCCTGCCCTGCTCACCTCTGTTCCCCTGACTCACTGTCCAAGAATGGCAGCCTCAGGACTTCTGGCCTCAGTGCTATCTCAGATGTTATTAGCTGGCTCAGCAATTCTCAGTGGGGCCCTGAGAATGCCCAAAACCCTTTCAGGCAACCATGAGCTCCAAATCATTTTCATACTAAGGCGCCATTTGCCTTCGTCACTCTTATTCTCTCACAAGTGTACAGTGAAGTTTTTCAAGTATTACGCGACATGTGACAACAGATTAAACGCGTATATGAAAACCTAGCTGTCTCCTATTAAGCCAAACATTAAAGAGACTTGCAAAAACGTAAAACAAAGCCAGTCCTCTCACTATCTTTTTTGTTTGGGAAAATACGTTATTTTCACTTTCGATTTGTTTCTGCTGCCTTCCCCGTCACCGCACTTGTGCCTGGCTGCACCTTCCGCCTCGCGCGTGTCCCGCCGGCACAGACACTCAGGCGGCCGTGCCCTCCACGCTTCCACCCTCAGCCACCTGCACACGAGGCGCCCCAGCGCGCCTGCGCCTGGCCCACGGCGTGAGCTGGTGACTTTTAAAATGGAGGGAGCCGAGCTAAGGCTAAATGCTGGCGAAATGGAGAGAGGGTCGGCATGCAGCGGGACGCTAGCTAGGGAGAGGGCGGGAGGGGGACCCTGGGGGTCTTGCTGGCGTCCCTGGGGCCCCGCAAAGAGGGGCAGGCCGGCTCGAGGCACAGAGCCTGGGGCAGGGCCGGGTTTGGGAAGGGCTGCGGAAGGGGTGGACTGGGGCTGCTGCGGCCGGCATGGGGCAGGCCCGTTTACGGCGTAGATTAACCAGGCCGGCGGGGCCGGTTCCAGGAAGTTGGTCTGGCCACAGGCGGCCCTGTTTGGTGACGGAATGCGGGTGGGGGTGGGTGGAGGGGCTGGGGGTGGGGAGCCAGTTCGCACCGACACGCCCGGCTCCGGCAGCAGCTCCAGCACGCAGGCCAGGCAAAGGCGTGGGGGCACGGGCAGCAGCCAGCGCGGGTCGTGCCGATGATGGGCCCGCTCAAAGAGCAACGCCGCCTCTTCGACCCTCCGGGGCCGAGAAGCGCCGGGAGCAGCCTCCCTCACAGCCATCTGTCTGCTCGCACCCTACCGCCACAGCGCGTTTTCCCGCGCAACTTGTGCGCAAGCGCACTTGAAAGAGCCAGGCACGGGCGGGGGGGCGGGGAGGCGGGTCGTATACTGCGCCTGCTCAAGGGCTGGAGCGTATCCGTCTGAACCCAAAAAAGGTTTGCTCCGAGCGTCTGCAGTCTTCATCGCATCAAAGGTTGAAAAGCATTTATAAAGAAGCTGCCATTAGCCTGGGAAAAGAAAGCAATCTATTTCTATTTTTAAATTAAATGAACAATTTCAGGGATTTTTATCTAAACGCTAAACGCTATTGCTATTACTATTTTAAATATACGTGGCACCTTTCTCTCAAAGAATCTAAAATGTTCCCCTTGCCATGTCCTCTCACAGAGGGCTCCCACAGGACTTGAGACTTTGTGAGTTCACCAGGAATACTGAAGAAGAAACATTTATTGTTAATTATATTAATAGTAACAATCCGTCAAGCTACAAGGATTTATTTAGCACCAAAATGCCCAGCAACTGGTTCATGTTGAAGGAGACAAGTTTAAGAAGTGTTTTCTACATTCAGACTAAGTGGAAAAAATGCTTTCCATGGCATAATAGTTTGGGAAACAACGGTTTATTATTCAATGGAGTGTTATGAAGTAAAGTTTGAAAAAAGTAGATATTAATATGGAAAAATTCCCATTAAAATGTTAAGTGTACAACAAATGCATAATTATATAGCATTCAAGTGTGCAAAATAAATAAGCAAACAAAAAACATTCAACACATCTCATAGCAGTAATACATGTTCAACAAAGAAAATTAAAAAATATTTTGATATATTTTTCGTCTTTTTCTATACATTTTTACACCAGCAACATACAAAGGTTGTAAATGGCTTTCTCAGAGAAAAATGTCATGTACATCTTCCATATCATATTTTAAATGTCCACAAAGTGTGTATTTTTTGGACAAAATTTTAAGCCAGGAACTGGGGTATAATTAGAGGATTCGAAAGTAAACAAGAGACAGTCCATGTCCTCAAGGAACTAGAAGTCCAGTCAAGGAAACAGATAAGCAAATTATTACATTAGCATATATGTATGTATCTATGACTGCATAACAAATTACCTCATGTAACGGGGTTGAATGGTGAACCTTAAAAAGATATGTGCATGTCTACAATGGACTGAATTGTGCACCCCAAACTCAGATGTTGAAGCATTAACACGTAATGTGACTGTATTTGGAGATAAGGCCTTTGGAGGTGATTAAGGTTAAAGAAAGTAATAAGGGTAGGGCCCTAAATCAATAGGATTGGTGGCCCTGTAAGAAGAGGAAGAAAGATCTCTCCACCTCTCCATGTACATGCACTGAGGAAAGTGCACATGAGGACAGGAGAGAACATAGTGAGACAGTGACCAGCTATCTACAAGCCAGGAGGAAAGCTCTCACAAGAAACTGAATCAGCCAGAACTTGATCCTGGACTTCTAGCCTCCACAACTGAGAAAATAAATTTCTGTTGTTTAAGCTTCCTAGTCTGTAGCAGCCAGAGCAGACTAATATAACATCCTAATCCCCAGAACCTGTACATGTTACCTGATTTGGAAAAAGGATCTTCGCAGTTGTAATAAAGTTAAGGACCTTGAGATGAGAAGTATCCTGGAGTATCCAGTAGGCATTAAACGCAACAATGACAAATGTCTTGAGAAGAAACACAAAGAGTAAAGGAGGCGGCGATGTGAGCACACAGACTCACAGAGATTGAAATGATGGTCCCACAAGCCAGTGAACACCTGTAGCCACCAGAAGCTGAAAGAGACAAGGAACCGATCGCTCCCTATAGCCTCAGTCCTGCTGATGCCTGGATTTCACTTTCTGGCCTCCAGACCTGAGAGAATAAATTTCAATTGTTTTAAACCACCAAGTTTGTGGTAATTTGTTATGTTAGGTTAGAAAACTAACATGCCCCAAAACTTAGCTCAAAACATCTCATAGTTTCTGTGCATCAGGAATCCAGGCACAGAGTAGCTAAGTGACCCTGGCTCAAGTCTCTCGTGAGGCTGTAGTCATCTCAAGACTCACTAGACCTGAACGATCTGCTTCCAAGTTCACTCACATCACTGGTGGCAGAATTCAGTTCCTCAAAGGCAGCTGGAGTAAGGGACTCACTTTCGTAATAGCTGTTGTCCAGTGCCTTCCTCAGTTTCACGCCACAGTGCCTTTCCCTGGGGCAGTTCACAGCACAGAGGACGGCTGCCCTCAGGGAGCAAGCAAGAGAGCGAGACAAGGGCTCAAGATGGAAGCTGCAGTCCTTGTAACCCATTCTCACAAGTGACGTTCCATCATTTCTGCTGCGTTCTGTTTGTTAGGAGTGAGTCACTAGATCTAGTCCACAGTCAAAGAGAGGAGGACACACGAGGGCGTGAACACCAGGAGGTAGAGAGGCTGCCTATCACAGGAAAAATGCCCCAGGAAAGGCAGGCACAAAGTGCTACGAGAACACCTTGCTGGCAGCAATGCATAGGAAGAAAAACATCCAAACATTAACTGGGTCATATCATTATGGATTATTTTTCCTTTTCAGAATTTCCTAAACTCTTTAATGAGCATGTATGGGTTTGACAATGAATTTTAAAAATCAGAAAACCAGCCCTGGCTGGTATAGCTCAGGGAATTGAGCGTGGGCTGTGAACCAAAGGGTCACAGGTTCGATTTCCAGTCAGGGGCACATGCCTGGGTTGCAGGCCAGGTCCCCAGTAGGGGCCACGTGAAAGGCAACCACACACTGATGTTTCTCTCTCTCCCTCCCCCTCTTTCTAGATACGAATAAATAAAATCTTTAAAAATAAATAAAATAAAACTCTAATTCCTTTGATCCATTTGTTAAAAAAAAAAATCAGAAAACTAAATGAAAGGAAAAACAGAAAAGGAGAAAAGAAAGAAGGGAGGGGGAATAAAAGAGAGAGGAAGAGAAAACCTGAATTAAATTTTCAAGTGTAGCACTCACTGAGTTAGGCTCTGAATCTGTTTCTACCGAATGGAGCTGTCTACACAGGTATTATAAGATATAATTCCCTTTAACTCAGAAGTTTTACTCTTGACTAAAACAAATAATTAGGTCCAGGATGTCCCGCAGGTGGGCCAGGCAAAGCAACAAGTAATTATGGTTGGCAGCGCTTGAGAATTGGAGAGCTGGGGTGGTTTTTCTGTGGAGTCTGTCCACGGGCAGGAGAATCCCAGCAGGACAGATGCCCAGTGATCAGCTCCCTTCCCTGTGCCCAAAAGGACGTGAATGGTAGTTTCTTGGGCAGAGCACTAACCCTTCCACCAAGGAGCTGAGGCTGTCTGAGCATTTTATCTGTCACAATTAGCTTGGACTAGGGCGGGACAGAACCATGATAGGAACCTCAGTAAACCCTACTGTGAGGAGCTGGGGAGGGGAACTGGTAGGAGATAACATTGGCTGACCCACATTCCCCAAACCTTCAAAATCATAGAGTAAAAATGGCTACTATCACATCCACAAAGTATCCTGAACCTCAAAACGGGGCACTTAGAAAACATGTGCCAAAGAAATCTGAACCCCACAGGTTCCAAATAACCAATTTTATTAGAGGCTTTGGGGGTGAACAGACCACTCTCATGCCTCCTCTGATGTGTTCTGAGGACTCTGGGTCTACAGCCTATTTTCTAAAGCAAAGCCGGAGCAGAAAACTCCTCAAACGCTTCATAACACTAAACCTTTTAGAGGCTGGTGGATTCTGCTGGGCACAATTTGGGTTTTCAGGTTCCCCTTGACCCTGGACGCTTTCTGTCTTGGGAAGAACAGTACCAGCACAGCAGTGACCTGGTGGCTGAAGGTCTCTCTTCAAAGAAGTGTGGACTCCAATGCTGTCCTGCCTTACATGTGAGTCACCCACTTTGGGAAGCAGAGGGGGATGAGAAACCCTTGGATTTGGGTTGGGGGCTGAGTGTTGGGGCTTGGCCAGGTGTGGGGACCAGGATGTCTTGGTCAGAAGGGTCCTGCTCAGGCTGGCTGTGGCAGAGTGGAGACTCCCTTTGAAGCTGGATGTGTCTATGGAGCAAGAGGAAGACGGCTGTTCCGCCCCTCTGCCCTCCAGGCTTTCTCTTCTCCAGGATGTGGGCTGCTGACGTTTGAGTCTGGGCGGCTTTGAGGGCTCCCAGGATGATCTCTCCTTCCTGCCATGGTCCTGGCCTGCCCTGGAGTTCGAGGTTCTCACCCTGCTGGGAGGCCTCTCTGCTGTCTGGGTGGTTCCTGGCCTGACCATTTTCCTATCCCAGCTGTTTCCACAGGAAGGCTCTCCGACGCTTTTTTGGCCACACCCAGGCTCTGCTGCAGGCCTGGGGTTCCTGGGAGCAGAGCAGTTGGCCCTAGGAGGAGCCTCTTTCTGAAAATCCTTTCTTTCTCTGGGGCCGCCTGGTGACCTGACTTTCCAAAGCTTTGGCAGATGGATGGAAAGGCCCATGGGCTCTGATCCCTGTAGACTACACTTCTTCAGAGCTCTGGCCTGTGTACGAAGTTTTGAGCTTTTTCTTTTTGAAGGTTGAATCCTCTGAGACTTCTCAGGGGACTTAAAGCCTGGCCTCGAGGTCTGGGCCTCACAAAGCTTTTCCTGCTGCCACTGGAGCTCACAGGCTATGTATAATCCAGGGAGCCGCACCCCAACAAAGGGCATTGGGCCCGGATGTAACAAGTTAAAGAGCAAATGGGACTCCAGGATCAGCCGTTGGTGGAGGCCCCGCTTCAGATATGCAATCTTCCACTGCATGAGGGACTCCAGGAGGAGTTTTTGGCTCTTCTTGATGCCTGGCCACTTGGGCAGGACAGTGAGGGCACTACGAGTATCCACCACAGCTGTGGCAGCTTGGGGTGCTTGGCCACACAAGTCAGAGAGACAGGAGGAGGGCAGATTCAGGGAGGCAGCCAGAGAGTGTGGTTTCTGGAACTGCCAAGCCAGACCAGAAGCCCTCCCAGGATTTCTTTGTCGTCTTCTCTTGGGTTTAAGCCGGGCCTGAATGGAGCCTGGACTGATTCCCACTCTGTGCCTCCTGGCAGGGGCCATGCTCTGACTGGCCAGATGCTTTCCCTCCCCACTGGAGAGCAAAAAGAGTTCACCCTGGTTGGGAATAGGTTTCATCTCAGGACAGGTAGCAGAGGACACTGCTTGTTCCTGTTCCATGGACCCATACCCAGGCCCAGCGAGGACTAGGAGCCCCTCAACCCCAGAGCAGTCACCTCGGATATTGCCTTTAGCAGCAACCCTTTCTCTGACCTGGTCCTTGATTCCTCCCCTTGGAACTTCAGGTTCTTTAGCATCCTCAGCTAGGCACTTTGTCTGGCTCTCTACACTCCAGATTACTGTCACATTTTCCTCTCCACCCTTTTTCTGGTTCTCTTGCCCTTGTACCTGGATCTCTCCATCAATTTGACTTCTTAACTGTTCTTGGTTATCTCCCCCAGGAGTCTGGGTCTCTCTACCATCCTCACCTGTGGGCCCTCCTAGGTTTCTCTCCCCTTGTATTTGAATTTCTGCCCCATTCTCCCCTCCAATCTGCTTCTGGTTCTTCCACTCTGATGTACAGGTTTTTCCATTAACTTTACTTTTTAACAGTGTCTGGTTCACTCTACTAAGTCTCTGGATCTTTCTACTGTCCTCACTTCCAACCTCTCTCTGGTTTCTCTTCTCCAATGTCTGATTTTCTACATCGTTCTTTCCTCCACTCTGCTCCCCGTCTCTCCTCCCTGGTGAATGGCTCTCTCCATTTGCATTGTCTAACTGTCCCAGGTTCTCTCTCTCAGGTCTCTGGGTCTCCACACCATCCTCATCTCTCGGTTCTCTCTGGGTTCTCTTCTCTGGAGCTTGGATTTCTGTTCCATTTTCACCTCCCATCTGCTCCTGGTTCTTCCATTCTAATAAATGGCTCTTTCTATCAATATCACCTCTTAACTGACTCTGGTTTTCTTCTCCAGGTGCCCAGGTCTCTGTACCATCCTCACCTCCAGCTTCTCTGTGGTTTCTTTTCTCTGGAGCTTGATTTTCCCTTCCATTCTCACCTCCAGCCTGCTCCTCTTTCTTCCACTCTGCTGAACGAGTTTCTCCATCAATTTTACTTGTTAATTCTCCCCAGTTCTCTGCATCAGACGCCTGGGTATTTACACCATCCTTGCTTCTAACGTGGTCCTGATTTTTCC
This sequence comes from Macrotus californicus, assembly GCA_007922815.1. NCBI lineage: Eukaryota > Metazoa > Chordata > Mammalia > Chiroptera > Phyllostomidae > Macrotus > Macrotus californicus. The sequence goes on along the minus strand of VMDR010000428.1, from coordinate 10,335 downwards.
ACTTTGGTGTGTAGTTCTTTCCATTAATTTCATTGCTTAACTGACTCTGGTTTTCTGCCCCAAGTTCCAGGGCCTCTTTACCATCTTCACCTTTAACTGCTCTCAGATATTCCATCTCTGGCAACTGCATGTTTATACTAGTCTCATGTCCAAACTGCTCCTGGTTCCTCCTGTCTGGAGGATGGGTGTCTACATGAGTGTCACCTCTTAATTGCCCCTGGTTCTCTATCTCAGGTGCCAGGGGATTTATACCATCCTCATCTCTGTCCTTTGTCTGGTCTCTTTTCTCTGGTGCCTGAATTTCTGCTCTATGGCCACCTCCAATCTGGACCCAATTCCCCCAACATACTCTCTCAAATTCTCTGTCAACTTCAACTGCCACTGGTCTCCGGTCTTCCCACCACTGTGTCTGGATCACTACCCAATCCTCCTCTCTTATCTCCCTGAGGTTCTTCCTTCTAGAGATCTGGGTTTCCCCAGCAGCCTTGCCTATTCTCAGGCCATGGCTTCCCCACCCCATTTGAAATTCATGTCTTAGTTGTTTCTGGAGTTCTCCCGAAGCTTTCTTACTTGTACCCCGATCCTGCTTCTCCCACCCTGGTGTCTGGATCTCTCTAATATTCTCACTTGCAACACAGTCCTGTTTTCCCCATCCCAGGGCCTGGATCTCTATGCCATCTTCTTGTTTTATTTCTCCTAGTTTCTTCTTCCCAGGTATTTGGCTTTGCACAACATTCTCACCTCCAACTTGGCCCTTGTTTCCTTTCTCTTCTGCCTGGACTTCTGCACCAGTATCATCTCTAGTCTGGTCTTGTTTTCCCCACCATGGCACCTGAAACTCCTCACCATTCTCACTGCCAGTCTGGCCCTGCTTCCCCAATTCTTGTGCCTGGGTCTCTCCTTCGTCCTCCCCCCTGGCCTCTTTCTTGTTCTTCTCAAGTACCTGCGTCTCTATAGCATTCTTGTTTCTGCTCTTATCTTGGCTCCCCCACTCTGGAGTTTGGTTCTCAGTGTCAACTTTACATCTTAACTGTTCCTGGTTATCTACTATATGTGCCTGGGTTTCAGGAGAATTCTCACCTCTAGCCTTCCTCTGGTTTCTCTTGCCTAGTTTCTGAATTTTGGCTGTCTCCTCAACTCCCATGTGGTCTGGGTTCTCCCACCCTGGTGTCAGGATCTCTCCATTACTTTTACTTATCACTAGTCTCTGACTTTCCTGCTCCGGGACCTTAGTCTCTGTACTGTCCTCCATCCCCAAGTTTATTGGGTGTGGCCTTCCAGATGCCTCAATTTCCCAAGCATGCTCCGTGCTTCTCTCTCTCTGGTTCCCCCTCTCTGGAGCCTGGGCCTCTCTAATATCTTCTCTGTCTAGTATCTGGTTTTCCATCCCTGGTGCCCAGGCCTCTTGAGGGCAGTTCCAGGTGCGTATTCCCACTTGTTGGTTAGAAGGAAAAGGCAGGAACTCTCTGGAGCAGAACTTCAGCCTCTGAGAAGGGAGGTTTGGGAGAACAGCAGCTAAAGTCCTGGAGGTGGGATGGGAGCACATGCTGACAGCAGACTCCCGTGGCACTAATTCTTCTTGGGAGTGGGCCAGCGGTTGCTCCATCCTATGATAATACATGTCCAGGTCAGGGAGCAGTGGCTTGCCAATCAGGTGAGTGTGCTCATTATGGAGATACCAGGGGATGTACCATGTATCCCAGGAATTGCCCTGGGGGAGCATACAGGTTTTTGAAAAAGAAGTGGTGCAAAAGGTGGTCTCAGAAGGGGCATGGAAATCCCAAGGTGGACACTGGCATCGGTGCTGCCAAGAGAGCAGGTATCGGGCCCCTGATTTCCGGAGGCTCTTCCGGTATCCCCATCTCTTCTTTTGTGCCCATTGCCGAACATGAGCATCCAGGCCCCTAGACTTGCCAGAACTGTAGAATAATTTAGAGGTCAGCTCCAAACAAGTGCCACGTCTTATGGAGGGCACTGTCCACTTCTTCGGTGGCACCTGTAGGCAGAGAACAGAGAGGCAAAATCCTTGTACACATCATCTCGCCCAATCCTCACAGATCAGAATTGTAATACCCATTATTCAGAAGAGGATGCTGGGGCTCAGGAAAGGGGGAATCACTTCCTTAAGGCCAACAGTAGTCATTTATTCAAGAAAGAGAAAACATTTACTCCAGGCCAGGCATTATTCTAGATGGTGAAGGTACCACCATGAACAAAACAAATCCCTTCTAGACATGGAGAGACAATAGCCAAGTATACAATATAATGTCAGGTATGTTGGTTCTGATGCAAATAAAAGCAGAACGGGAATGGGGTTAGCTCCATTAGACAGGTAGCCACAGAAGGCCTTTCAGAGGTGGTGACATTTGATAAGAGACCTAAGGGAAGTGAAGCAAACCAAGGGACATATAAAGAAAAAGCACTGTAGGCACAGCAGATATTAGTGCAAAGGCCCTGAAGACAGAACAAGGTCACATACATAAGAACAGCAAGGAAGCCTGTGTGGCCAAATGGAATGAGTGATGAGGATGCTGGGAGATGAGGTCAGAGAGAAACGTAGGGACAGATCATTACTGTCCTTGGAGTTGAAGTTAGGAGTTTGGATTTTATTCTGAGTTTGATGGGGAGTATATTCTTAAGAGCCATTAACTGTTTTTTTAGTGTCAAAGTGCAATGATCTGCTTTTAAAAGTTTGTTCTGGCTTACAAGTATAATGTTAGGCTTAAGCCAGGTGCAAAAGAAAGCTTATTATATGATTCCATACAGACAAAAATTAGTCTATGCTATTAGAAATCAGCATACTTGTGACTGCAAGCTCCTGAGCTGCTGGTAATGGTCCGTTTCTTAACTGGGTGCTGCACATGGATGTATTCAGTTTGGGAAAATTCATTGAGTTATACACTTATAATCTGTGTATGCATGTTACCCTTGAATTAAAATTTGTTTTAGAAAGAGAGAGGGAGAAAGGAAGGAAGGAAGAAGGAAGGAAGGAAGGAAGGAAGGGGGGAGAGAGAGAGAGAGAGAGAGAGAGAGAGAGAGAGAGAGAGAAAAGAAAAGAAGAGAAAAGAAAAGAAAAGAAAGAAAGAAAAGAAAAGAAAAGGAAAAAGAAAAGAAAAGAAAGAGAGAAAAAGACATTCTGTCGGCTGCAGGGAGCACTGTGGCTGGGTGAGAGGGGTGGTGGGAACCAGGCAGAAGGCAGTGCCTACAGTTCCAGTGAGACATAAGGTGTCCAGGTGATTCTGAGAAGTGATCACATTTGAGATACAGTCTGCAGGTACAGCCCAAAGGACTTATAGGTGGATTGAATGTGTGGCGTGAGGAAAAGAGGAGCCTAGTGCGACTGCTGGTTTTGGGGCAGGATGATGTTCTCCCTGACCAGCCTGAGTTCCCCAGGATTGATTCACCTCTGCACAGAGGCCATAGAACAGGATCTTCATAACAAACAACTGAAACAATCATGGTGCGGAGGGAAGGAGGTGTGTGGGGCCCCTCACCTTGATGGCCTTCATGCTGGGGTGGGTCCTGGTGATCTGGTGCCAATAGTGCCGGACCTGCCAGATCAGAAAGAGGCAGAGGACAAGCAGGTTGCCACAGCACCGAGGGCTCCTGCAGCTGTAATCCTTGGAGAGCAGGCCTGACACTGGCTCCCACTCAGGGCCCTGGAATGGCCCCACCACGATACAGGCGCCCAGCAGTGACAGCAACATGAAAAAGCTTAGATCAGACAGATGGTATTGGGCATTCGAAGGGCAGGACTGGTACCCCAGCCAGTTTGGGGTGGAGTAACCCCTGTCTCCTAGCACCTGTCACTGAGGACACCTCACAAAGGAGCCTGATCTTCCCGCCTCAGCTCCAGCTGCTGAACCTGGCACCAGAGCTGGCTAAGTGCCCTTGCTCACTACAGGTGAGGGCAATGTTGGGGAACTTCCCAAAAGCAATTAAGAGGAAGAAGGATTTGTTTTAAACAACCTGTCCTCTGGAGCAAAGAGGCTAAATTCCCCCATGGATGACAGGTGATGTAACCTGTAGTCTACTTATTTCCTTCTTCCTATTAGACACTTTTCTCCATTTGTCCATGTCTATCCAATATCAAATACTTAATGAACACCATACTGAACATGTGCATTCTTGTCTGACCACTCGGACTTGCTTTTCCCATCTCAGGACTAGTTGGGGGCGGGGAGGACAAATGCTACCCTGAATAAATGCTACTGTGTTTCAACTAAAGATTATATTCAAAATACTGAATAACAGAGCAGGCAGGGATATCAGCTCATCAGAATGGGCTAGGGCTTCACCCTTTAATAGCTGTGTTGTAAGTGGCCCCTGGGGTTGTGGGAGAACAGCATCGCTTATTTACCAACCATTTGGGAAGTATTTATCCCAAGAACCCAATATGCCACAAAATGGACCCTGGCTGAGTGTCACCCCAGCTTATACCTGACACTGTCTCACAGACCCAAGATAGTCAAGGAGTGAGGAGTGACCTTAGTTTGGCCAAATGGGCTTTCTCTGCCAGGGCTCTAAATACCAAGAACAAAGATTCAAAGTATGAATTGGAAGCTGGTGATAAAACGAAAAGCAACTCATGGCAGCTAGGAACTGGCCCAGCTCCATCAGTTAGGCCTTGATGTTGCTAGGAGCTGGCCTGACAATCGTAGTTGGGCCCTGGTGTTCTGCTAAACATAAACAATTTCATATAACATCAATATCAGATGAAGCCACTCTACCTGGGAAAATGAAGACAAAAATAAGACCACTCTTTAACCATGTCTGAACACAGGCAAAAAACATGAACATTGTAAGTATAATATTACATTGTAATATTTACAAAGTGTAAAACATGAGTATTGAAAGTGTAAAAATAACCAAACATCTCCTTATCCTAATATGAGTGACTGCTATTTCTTTACCAATTACCGCTTTAGATTTACTTCATCTCTTCCACATTGTAGATAAGATTTATTATGATGTCTAACCATAGGATCACTTACACTTCCTGACAGCCTCTAATCTAGAGCAAACAGCACTTCCTTGAACCCTCCTTAAAATCACCTAACACAAGCCCAAATCCTATATTAAATATTTTCTAACACCTTCTTATTGAGAAGTCCCACAGTTCCTTAAGGTGTGTGTTCTCCCTTCTTGCAACCAGTAATAACACTGCAGTGTGTTCTTGGTGGCCTTTGGCTGGAGGACATTGACAGTGGAGTGAGACTGCAGGACTGGTCCTGCTCTCACAATCAGTTCCCCTTGAACCTCTGGACTCCATCACAGAATCTTTTCCCGAATTCATTTTAGGTTGCATGCCTCCAAAGATCCCTAAGTGAAACAGGGACTCCCTTTGGGCCAGGCATTGTGCCAGAAGATAGGTATCCACTGTGTCCAAGGCAGCTACAAGCCCTGCTCTCAGCACTCTGTGTGGTTGGACAGGTGGACATGGAATAAAGATGAGGCAAACAAGTGCTACAAAGGGCAAGTCAAAGGGCTTATGGGTCCATTAATAAGGGCAATTACCTGGTCTGGGTAATCAGGGAGGCTCCACTGAAGAGGTGATGAACAGGAGTTAGCCAAGCAGAACAGTGGAGCACATCACTCCCAACAGAAGGTGATGAAAGGGGTTGGGGAGATTGGGGTGTGCTTAGGGTAGAAAAAGAAGCTGGGTGGGGCTATCACATGTTGGTGAGGCAGGGACTACTGAAGAGGGAGCTAATAAGCCATGGCAAGGATTTAAGTTTTGAAGCACAGAAGTGTGGTAAAAGGCAAATTCCTAAGAGAGGTTGATCCTGATCATATGTCAACATTTATTACTAGCAAGGGAAACAGCAAGATACAAAAAGGTGGGCTAGTTCTGAAAGACTATGGAAATTAAGTAATTATACAGGTGGGAAATATAATTAATTAGGTAAAGTGTACTGTCTCATTACTCTTGGTCATAAAAACATCAAGTCCCTATCAGCCATTACTGAAGAGATCTGAGATATGATGGTCCAAGATGCCAGGTATGCCAAATAACAATCAGAAATTGTTATAAAAGACAACAAAAAGCACATGATAAGGACACATCTATTTGTGTCTTAAATTGGAATTATAAGGTTTCATTCCCCCACAGTGGTGGGTGATAAGTCCAATTAATATAGCAGCAAGAAAGCAGATCTAAGAGAGATGAGGAGCAGAGTCCAAATCACCGGTTCTGCTCTTAAATAGGAGCCATCAATAGACATTTCTTAATTTGAAGGCAAATTTTGTTCTTTGATAGTCATGAATGATTTGCATGAGGTGAAGTTTGATGGGGATATTTTTGATGTAGTAAATGTAAAGTCCTGGAGCCAGTTCAAACCTATCCGGTTGCCCAGTGCCACAACTCACCTCAGGCACAGCAACCAGATTTAATGGAAATAACCCAGGCCAATAGCCAAAAGCACCAAGGGTCAGTTCTCGCTCTGCCATTTCTTCACTCTGTGATGTTGGGTAAGCAGCTTCCTCTCTCTGAGTCTCAGTATCTTTAAAATGAAGGGTCTGGGCTGCATGATTCCTAAGGGTCCTTTTCGTTCTCTACCTCTAGGTTTCCAAAGGAATTAAGTGGAACTAGGCTTTGATGGTCTAGTTTTGGCTAGATCCAAAGGAGTCCCAAAATATGCCTGGTATTATGTTGGAGAGAGATGAGAAAGGGCTATAAGAATCAGACAGAACCTCTTGAAAGTGGGGAGGCATGAGTCTAGCCTTAAATAATGGGGAGTTTGCGAAGCATAGTGAGGACAGTATGTTGGCCAGAAGAAAACGGGTGTCCTACGAGATCTCCAAACACAACCTGATAGGAACTCAACTCCCATTCCCAAACCTGCTCCTTCCTGAATTCTCTACTCAATTGATTCCATTTCTGGTAGACTCCACTCCCCATCAGAAATTTTAACAATGATATCTGAATTTGAAGGAAAACATTTAGGATTACCTATCATTATCTCCATACCTTCCCCTCACCAGTGACGGGTCAAAAAGAATATGCTGAAACATAAGCTGACAATGGAATAATGATACCACTGAAACTCTTCCGGTGTTTTTTTTTTTTTTTTATGTTCAACTCGTTTCTACCGATAACGTATAGCAGATTGAAGATAAAAACAGCAAAATGAGGTCCCTTGCTCAGGACTGAGACCTTTCCCCGCGGCCCCCTCCCGGTAGCCCTTTACCTGGCAAGGCCCGCCCACTCTCAGTGACTTCACTTCCGCTTCCTGTCGCGAGCGCGGCCATTTCTACTTCTTCCGTGCGGCTTTCCGGCAACGCGGAGCGCTACTCCTCTGACGTCCTCGGCGCTTCTTAAGGGGAGGTGAGACCGCGGAATCGCAGCTATGGTGAGTGCGTGCGCCTGGCTCAAGGGCCGGGAAGCGGGAGACTCGGAGTTCGGTTCGCTCTCTAGCCTGAAGGGGCTTAAAATCTGCTTCGTCTGATCGCTGGGCTGGGACTTACAGTTCCGACAGCTGCGTAGTCTCGGCCTCCCGGCCCGGCGTCTCAGCTCGGGCAGCCGCTCGGTCCCAACAGCCCCGCTGGAGGTTACAGCTCCGGAAGTCTTAGGGTCCCAATTATTGTGGGGTGCAGTAGTCTGCGCGTGCAGCCGAAGGCCTCCGGTGCGCCGAGGGGGGCATGGTCCGACCTGGGGGAAAGAGACCAACCCACGTGGATGAGGGTAGAAAGTTGGATAAGAAAACTTGACTCCACTTTTTTAATTTAGGGGATGGAGATCTCTAGAGAATGGTGTGGAACCCTGAATTCGGATCAGTCTCTCCTACCCCACTTCCCATTGCTGATACTTAGGAGAGGGAGATCTCCATGGATCTGCGCCTGGTGCTCTCCGCGAGTTACACGTGCCAGGGACCTCAAGGAGCCTTTGACATAGGGTGGTGTGGGGAACGTGGAGGATTCTCGAGCCTCGTGGGGCCTGGAGTACAGCAAAGGCTCCTCCTGAGAAGTGGCAGTCTCGGAAATCGGAGGTCCTGGTCTCACCATGTGCGATTCCTCCGAACTGTTGGTGGTCTCCAACTTTTAATCAAATTATGTAGCCTGGTAGCTAGTTGGGGTTGGCACTTGTTAAGGAGGGAAGAGTTTGCAACGTGCTTGCACTTACACAATGAGGTTTAATCCTCCCCATAGAGCTTGGATCCGAGTGGGTACCTTATCCCCCTTCACTTTCCCAGCCCCTTGCCACCTGCCTCATTCTGAAGTAGTACGCGGCTGAGCCTAGAACTTGAAGCTTCTAAACCAGTGCTTGTGTTAACGCAGTTAGGTGAAGTTTTGGAATCGATGGTCTCAGGTTGAACATAAGAGATATTTCCCTCGACTGTAAAACGGGAAAGACCCCGCACGAGGGTATTGTGCGGATTGAATTAAAGGAGATACTGCACGGTAAACACCTAGTCCTAGCAATACTTGGTACGGAATGAGTGGTCACAGTATTCGTTCAGTCAAAACCTTGCAGTTTGGAGCTGTCTGGTACACAGGAGACCGAACTGTTGGAGCTACAGGTTAAAGTTAGCCAGTGGTATGAATTCCTTCACTCCTTTAGTTAATTCTTTAAGAAGTTAAAAGATGGATGGATACAGTAAGGTATTTCAGTTGCTATTTATAAGACAAATAGTTTGGTTATAAAGTTGAGCTGACCTTCTGTTGTTGTAGTCTGATGTTAGAACAGTAAGATGATTCCTCTTTGATGCTTGTCTGGGCTCCTGAAGTCCTCTGCTTTTTTGCTCTTGATGTTTATTGAGGCTTGTGAATACATACTTCCAGAGATGGGTTGTTGGAAGCCATGATGGAAATATCTGACAATTTTAAGAAGTAACTCTGAGAAGTGATTGGAATTCAAGGGTTGTTGGGTCCTTTACTGTTTAGGAGGGTGATGATTGTTGGTAAAAATTAGATTTTGATAGGTTAAGGACAAATGTGATTTCTCAGGTAGCCACCAGAAGGGTAAAGATACATAACTCCAAACTAGTAAAGGGGGAAATAGTGAAGCAAAAATAATAACCCAAAGGAAGAAAAGAAATAAAAAGAAACAATATGTGGGACCCCAGTATAAGGCACAAAAGATTTGAACTCAATGTGTAACTAATTTACCCAGTCAATACTTAGGTAAATATAAAAAGGGACTAAGTGCTCCAGGTGAGACAGTTTGAAGTAAAAAGAGCGGAAAAGATAGGCCAATTTAAAAAGTGTAGTGTAGCCTCTGTACGCCTCAGAAAGAAAAGATCTGTAAAGATAGAGAGTGGCCAAAAAATGCAGGACAAATATGAAAATGACAACGGCAAAAAGAAATAGACAATCTGCAGTCATACAGCATTTAAGTGTATAATTGTCAGATTGTGGAGCCGCAACATCGGCACGGAAATGGAGGGTTTGAACAGCACTTGGTCTAGTGGTCGCAGTGAGTGAGTAAGTGTTCACCTGCCAGTGTAGAGGACACTTCTCAAGCAAGGAACCAGATCATAAAGCAAGTTCAACAAATTTTAAAAGACTATTAATGGTACGACCCCGTTCTCCCAGCCAAATGCAAATAAATTAGGGATCAGTAACAAAGTGTTTGGGAAGAAGATATAAGTAACTCTGGGCCAAATGAAGAAAGTGTAATGGAAATTTGAAAACAGAACTGAACTGTAATGAAAATACTAGATACCACGGCATGTAGAATACAACTAAAGTATTATTTGGAACCTAAAATGCTGTGTTGGGGGAAAAGAACTAAGAAGTTGAGAAAAGAACAAAAGAGCAAAATAACCCCAAAGGAAGCAGAAATTACTGAAATAGAAAATAAATGTTAATGTTATAGGATGGACAAAATCAGAAAACAATTCTTTGAAGTCCCCTTTAGTGAAATTAATCAAGAAAATAAGCATAAAAGCATACATAAGGAGTAACAGCATGAAGGAGACATAATCTGCAAACATTAGAGAGGATATTAAGCACAGTTTGATACCTATAAACAGAATTTTATTTTATTTACTTTTTAATTTAATCTTTATTATATTTATTTTACATTACCTTTTAGTCCCATTATACCAAAACCTAGAATTTTAGACTAAATAAACAAATGACTGAAAAAAATATAATTATCAAAACCAATTCAAGTAGAAATTTTAAAAAACTTAAAGAGTAAACTGAGCTAAAATTTTTTTAACCTGGAAAAAACTTTACCAGCACTGTCTAGCCCTCGGGCTGCATGTGCTCAGGATGGCTATGAATGTGGCCCAACACAAAATTGTAAATTTACTTAAAACATTATGAGATTTTTTTGTAATTGCGTGTTGCAGTGTATTTAATGTGTGGCCCGAGACAACTCTTCTCCCA